>APFE030054157.1:0-14160 GCA_000404065.3 Pinus taeda
GAGAAAATGCTTTTGAGCTCAACATTCCCCCATTCCTTGGCTTGCACCTAGTGTTCAATTTGGACCACCTTCAACCATACTTTCCACCATTAATAGACATAAAAGACATAACAGACATTGCAAAAACAACTCACACCAACAGAGCTAAACCTAGACTGCATGGTACATGCTACAATTGATCAGGTCATGGACATGCAAATCAATAACACTTTCGAACAAAAGATCTAATTATATAAGGTTTTCAAAGTTGGTCAACACCTGCACCAAGGCGAGTGGCTCACCAAGGGCCAAGTTTAGCAGAAGTTTCCCCATCTCATAGAGGCACTCAACGGAAGAGGGACCATTGGTTCCTAAGGGGGGAGGACTAATCCAGGTCAATATTGGTGGCCACCTGCCTATTATACTTGAACCCCCGCCATTATTTCTTTCAGTTTCCTTAATTGCCGCACAATTTACTATTTTTGCAATTTTTCGAGTCTTAAACTTTTGGAATGGTTTTGAGGCCATAAACGACGCGTTTTTGGAAAATGGGAAATCCCAAAGTTTGTGTAAATTATTTGCAATTGAAATTTGTAGTCCTCAAATAGATCTTTCTAATGAGGTATTGTACGCATCAAACAAAGATCGTATTCCAAAGTTATAACCCCGAGCATTTGATGTATCAATTTATCCTAACGAGGCCCACAAACCTTTGGTGCTTCATCTCCTAGGGTTAGGTTTTTTGATGTTCATGGATTTCCATTGTTTCCAAATAATATATAGGCCTTTGAGACTCATTGGAATATAGTTCAGAAGGCATGTAGCCGCCAAATCTCTTCTCAGAGATGAGCTACCATTGCCTGAGCTAGTTTATTTCCATTTTGCATCTAAACAATTTTTAGTAATTTTCTATTAATGAATTGAAGTTTTGTTTTCATTGTATCTATGTGTTTATGTTTATATTTTTATTTCATTTTGTTCCTTCATAAATTTTAATAAAAACCCCTTCTTGGAACATGTATACTTCATGCATCCAAAACACTTGCAACATGCTCATATTTCAAAACAAACATAGGATATTTTGGCCATCAAATATGAGCCAAAAGAACATCAAACCCCTTTGGTTACATTCATCTTTGAACCCTGATCATCCAACATTTTCTGGAACTTAATTTGGATAAATAATGACTCAAGAACATCAAAATAACCATATGTAACTATATAATTAATTAAATGTTCTACAAACAAAACTTTTCAAGGAAACCTTCAAAGGTATTGCCAGATTTTGGTGCTAGCCACTAGATACTATAAAAAATGTGACAAAATGGCATTCTATAAAAAATAAAAAATACCCAACCCATTTACTGCCAAGAATCAAACATGTGACCACCAAGTTCTCAACAAAACTTCATACCAATTGTTCTACTCTTCATAGCTTGTGGGGTATTAGCACCATGATTCATTTATCACCTGCAAATCCCATATGTCTAAGGGTGTGAAAATTTCAAAGCCAAAATCCTATTGCAACAACTAAAAATTTATTTTTCTAATTGTTAATTAATTTAACAATTTATATGCTACGACAAATATCAAATAAAACACAGTGAAACCTTCAAAAATAATCTACGGAAAAATAATAGCTCTACAAAATGAGAACATATAGAACACACACACATAAAAATTGAAACCACCCCAAAAAACCCAACTTGGGAAACCTAGTGCAACAACTAAGGCTTTTTATTACTAAGCAACAGTGAAATTCTGAGCACAATCTATGGATGCCCAACTAGAAATCCAATTAGCAAGTATATGTCAAAAATAATTGGAAAGAAAATTCTCTCATCCCACAAGCAATCCCGACACTGGCTTCTATAGAAAAACTAGTCACCCAAACCCCAACGTAGGACCTCTGTATAGTCCCTATGTTTCCTCTCACACGTGTGGCTCGAATTTGCCTCTAAGCATGTTGTATATTTTCCTTTACTACGGGAAATGAATCTCCGACCCTCTAGAAGACTTTCCCGGCCTCTAAAAACTAAATTGACCTCCTCCTCAATGAAATCAAACTGCTCTACTTTAGCTACTACGCATTCCTTGTGCTGCTTCTACATGGATCAATTATGTCACTTGTTGCTTCCTCTCAAGATCTAGAATACTTCCTCTGGATCACTGTCCCTAGCCCTCACTACCTCTGCTTCGATCTCTCACTCTCTCACAACTTCTACTTCTCTTTGGAAATTGATGTTCCAAGGAAATCGAACCGTTGGTGTATATTCTCCAAGTGACCATCGCCTTCTTCTTATAATCCTTTGTTGGGACTCCAACGACTAATATTGAATCTTAATCAAGGTCTATGATCATCTTAGGGTCGATCTGTGTGATTTTCTAGAGAATTCTCACCTTGGCTTAATTAATTCTGACTAATTAACCAATTTTCCTAAGTTTAGACTTAGGAAACATTAAAAATAGGCTAATAATCTAATTAAGCCATATCTAAGTGGAATTTCCATAAACGATTTATGGGTTTTGGATATCTCATGTATTCTAGCCTCTCCACCAAGTTTTGTGACTAAAACACATCCGATGCTACAAAAACTAAAATAGGGACCATCTGGCCATGAATATAAGGCCTAGGTTGTATCATACCTATAAGGATAAAGGAATTTATGGAATTCTTATCAAAACTTCTTAAGGAAAAGTGTCATCCCAAATTACCAAATTCTAGGGGTCAAAACGAAGTTCTAAAAACTATCCTTCAAAATATGCTACACTATGACCGTAATGGATCTTGATGAGACTATCAGACCTAACATATATTACATTTTGATCATTAAAGAAAGAAATGGCACCAAGGGCTATATTTGACTAAAACACTCCAGACAATGCTTAGTTAGAAAGGTGTCATAAACACATGTAGGTGTGCCTAATCATAGACTAATCACACCACTTTTAAACTCAAATATCCATAGATCTAGTAGAGTTTTCATTTAGCACACAATACAAAATTTGACCCTCATATGAAAAATAGTCTACAATGTTAAGTAAGATAGTGAGTACTCAAGTTCACAAGCATGCCACAAATAGATCATTGATAGTAGGAGTTAGCTACATGACCTCATGCATCTAGTCACATTTGCACATATATTCGAGTATTTCATTAAACATTCATTACATTTATATAATGTTGTTATTTAAACTTAACCATAACAACATATATATCAACTTTTCCACTAGGGTGTCGGGACATGTAACCATTTTCAATGAAAATTCAAGACTAATGTTGAACCATACATCAACCAATAATATATCATCCAAGTTAATCATTCATATTCAAATATGTCTACAATTCATTATACTTATCTAAATGGCTAGAAATTGTTGAAAACTGAAGGAGGGACTTCAAATATCTTCCCAACAATAGGGTAGCTACACCACATTGTTTCTTGTAGTTGTCCACCCGTGAGCTATATCCATAGTCTAAAGGAATGTTTGCTTATGGAATTAAACCAAAGCTTAATTGGGGTATTTCTTAGTTCGAGGAGTCTAAATTTATAATCTATTTGGTTTATCAATTATGTTTCAAGGAAAGAACTGTAGGAGTCTGTTGCTTATTTTTTGGGAGGTTTATCAGCTTACCTAGCAAGCGCTAGGTGGTTTATCAACTTCCTCAACAAGCACTTAGTGGTTTATCATTACTTTTCAACAAGCACCCTAGTGAATTGCTACACTGTCTAGTGGCATATCAACCTTATAGTAAACACCTAAGTGGTTTATCAACCCTTTCAAAAAGCCACTAAGTGATTTATCAGATTTTCCAGTAAGAATTCAGTGGCTTATCAACCTACTCGGCAAGCACTCTAGATTCAATTCTCCATTGAGCCTCCCATTGACCATTTAAGTTGGGGCACCATAGTCTAGTGTCTCATCACACTAGTACTAGGGGTCAAAACCGAAAAATTTGAGTAAAAATCTCATTTGCAAGTCATTCTTGCTATTGTGATCATGATTGTCTCCTCTTGTCTAGTTTTGTCTTGATATTTCTTGTGTTTTTCCCTTTTTCCTTCAGAGTCCTCATCTCCTATAGGTTTGTCCTGTTTCATTCGCCCATGTTATGGGAACATGAAAAACATGGGAAATCCCTCTGCTTGATCATTCATTTTTAGTAGTTAGGTGGTGGAGGGTTGTGTTACACCAACCAACTCCACTCCCTTCCACTTCTCTACCACCCCTCAAATGATGGATCTTCTTGTCCCTCTCCTCATCGCAACCAATTATTTTTCTTTATATTTACATATATTTTATAATAACACAATGTCTCAACCAACCATGATCTCCATGTTGACATTACACAATCATCATTTATCATTACAAAGAAAGGGTTAACATAAGGGGTGTTATAAACCCTACCCCCTTAAACTAACATCATGCCCAATGTTTTCTGTAACTGGAGAGAAAAATAACACAAGTGAGCTTTATATAATAGCTATTACATCTGCTTATAATCAAACAAAAACCGATATAGTTTAGGGCCTTAAATATGATTTAAAAGTTTTTAGACCACAAATCACCTAAATGCTAATTACTAAGAAAATATGACCTACAAGCTATTAAATCCAACTTTTCAACTTAAATATTATCAATATAACATGATATAATGATCATTTCATATCATAAAATTTTACAACCTAGTATAGAGGAGATGTTGTGCTCTAATAAAAGTTAAAAAGTAAAAAAAGATGAGAGAAATGTTGTCTCCTAAAAGATAATACTTACATTAAAAATTAAAAATTAGTAATAACAAAAAAAAGGTTTCAATGTCACACATAAATAAAATACTTCAATTTCTACATCAACTTTATATAGTGAGGCAAAGTAATTGCGAGTCAAAATTTTCTAATTTTGTATATAATTGCTTTCTTCTTTTTAATATGAGGGAGATGTGTAATTCCTTCACTATTCAATATGGATATGACACATGAAATCTAAAAATAATATTGATATTGATATTATAGTCCGATATGAAGGGCATGCGTAATTTATTCCATATTCAATTGATATGTGATATTTAAAAATACATAAGTTTATATATATATATGTGTGTGTGTGTGTGTGTGTGTGTGTGTGTCTTAATGCTAGCCATAAATAAAATATTTCAATGTTCATATAAAGTAACATAATTTTATAACAATTTTATATAGTTAAAGATAAGCCAATTGAAATTGAATTTTTTTCTTATATTTTCAATTTCCATTGTAAGGGAGGTGTGTTATTTATTTAATTTTTAATATGGAGTTTATATGTGATTTTCAAATAAATGATACAAAAACAAAGAATTTATTGACAAAAGTCCATGAAGAATTTATGTTCCCTAGGAGTCTAATGCAGAATGATCATTTAAATTTTATCTCTAAGTGTAATTAGATCTAGAGTTTTCTAGATTGATCTATGTAGGAATGAGGTTGTTTCTTTCATATATTTGTAATGTATAAAATAAATTTATAGTTGGTGGAACTAATTACTTTTAGGAATAGTTGAATATTCAGGGGATTAACTTTGATATTTTGTAGGAATTGAGGATACAAGCCATTCAATCATGGTTCAACAAGCTCCTCATTATTTTTATAAATATGATTGTTGTGGATTGGATGGGTATGCATAATTGAAGCATTAAGTGATAATTAATTGAAAATCATGTGGTTTGCATCACTTTATATTTATGCTTTGCTAAATCTCATTTACCCAACCATCAATTGTGTCAAGGGATGTGTCCCTGGTTAAGTTTCCCGGTGACAAGCCTCAACATTGTTAACTCCTTCTCCTACATTGGCACTAGCAACAAAGCTTTGCGTAGCCTAGCCCAACTTCATCTCTCCGTGACAAAAGATCCCTTGTCATGTGAAGTCCATTCTCTTCCTTATGAAGGCCCATCCATTGTGCCACCTTCCTCATCACTTGGGGCTATGGATTAAGATTTAAGCTCATTGGTAAGTTAGGGTGCCAATGTTTAAGCTTTGGCCTTGTAGTGAACAATCGTCCATGATGCTAAGCATTAAATTTTCCAAGCCTTATGTTCACCAAGGATGTGGGTAACCATTAATTACAAGTGCCAACATCAAGATGGTAAAGAAGAAATAGCAATCAACTCTTGAGCAGCGCACAAACATCAAATTGTAGGGTATACATGTCTCATTTCATTTTACTGATAGTAATGATGTGCTTTCTTGTTGCAATGGGTTTTATAGGAAAAATGATGCCCACCTTACAAAAAAGTTTGGCATATCCCCTCTCATTGTGGTCATAGATGATGCGCCTTCTACAATATCACTTGGTCTAATGTTCACTGACTCCACCTATTTTATTGATCACAACATAATTTATAACCTGTTAAAGGTGTATAATTTGTTTCAAAGAAAATACTTTCCTAAAGATGATCTAGAATTAGAGATATATAGATTCATTAGGGGATCCTTGTTGCACAAGGTAGTAGTGCACTCTATTATGTCGTCATGCATTGAAATAGTTGAATTAATAACAAAGCACACATACACAAAATATTTCATGATTAGAGACACTAAAGGGAATCATGTTGCTTCTTTTAGACCTTCTAATACAAACACCTATTATGGGCTTCCCCCTAAGGAGATTTTTATAGATGAGAATTGGCCCAAAGCTCTGAAAATTATACTAATAGAACTCATGAAGGCTTGGTGGATAAATAAGGGATTTTTTAGGTCTATATTGAACAAATAATACCCAACCAATATTATCGTAACTCCTTTATAGCTGTTGGATGTCTTGATGTACAGGTTGTATGGAAGACCAAATGTTAAGATCTTTAATGAAGGTTTGGTGTCCCTAATGTTTCTATTGCAATTTGAGGAAGTATCTTCAACTTGGTTGACATTATCTTTACCTCTTTATAAGGCAATATCAAGTAAGCCCATAACCCGAAGGAAGGCAAGCAACACCAATTCTTTGTGGATTTCTACCTCTTGGATGTTGTTTGTGTTAAGCATGCATCCCCAACCATGGGATAACAGTGGACAATTCAAGAAGACTTGGCTCACATTTAATACAAGATATTGTGGGAGTGAGAACACATCCCATTGTATACAAAAATATGCCATGATTTCTTAATTCCCATTTATGAGGCTTTGTTCAATGATCCAACTTATTGTATGTTTGACAAGAATAGGTAAGTAGTACAAATTGTTGCAAACTAGTTTGTGGAAAGATGGAAAATGCCTAAGGATATTTGGGGAAGCCAAACCCCCCTACTTGTTATGTCAAATTGTTAAGCATAGGGCAAATTTGTAAGAAATCACTTATTAAGTATTTGCAGGAATAGATGGAGCAATCTCACACAATAATAAGGTCCATTGATCACACATAACATAGTTACTGACCAAACGAGAAAACGACCTAGTACCCGTTTTTTGAGGTAGCAAAAAATCACCCGATTTTGAAAAGCGGTGATGCAGAATACATTCTTTTTTAGCATATTTTTTGCACTTTAAATTTTCTTATGCATCAAGCATGAACATTTTTTTTAGATGTTAGTGATTTTCATGCTGATTTTGAAAAGTGTTGATACAACATCAACCCCTTTTTTTTAGAGAGTTGATTTTTGACACTTTAAATTTTCTAATGCCTTATTCTTCCCATAAGATTTTTTTTAAGTGTATTTATGTATTTGTGTGTTTTCATTTTTCTTTTAAATTTGTTTTGTAATGAAATCTTAATTTTTTTTGCATAGTTAAAAAAATAAAAATAAATGGTCAATATTTTAAAGTTAGTGTTTTCTATATATTTATGTGATGTTAATTAATATTTTAATGGACATCAAATAATTGTCACAAAAAAACAATAATTTTAAACATTTGACAAAAAAAACACATTTTCAATATAAATATAATGAAAAAAATACACATTTTCAGACTTTTTGTCAAAAATGACATGTCACGTAAAAAAAATTCTGGGAAAATCCTAACAAATTTCTTTTTAAAAATAACATTTTTTTTTCTATGAATTTTATGTTAAAAAAAAATAGTATCACAAGTTTTTACCAAAAAACAAATGATTCACATAAAATTAAAGTGAAAATCAGATATTTACAAATATTGAACATATCAAACAACAATAATCTAAAATGCCATCTATTTTCATAAAATCTCAATTCAACATTACATGTTAAACTACATGACGGAAATCTCAAACATTGAGCATGCATTTGCAATTCAAACTAAATTCATCAACAAATCATATAATTCATGTTCTCTCTCTTCGAGCTTCCATTATTTTCTTCCTCCACAAATTTCCCTGCTGAGTTCATGTCTGTAAATCTCTAAAGTTTCCTTTTTTCAATCATTCCAGTATAATGGGTTGAGGTTTCCTGTGCCTTTTTTCCCACACGATTCATTAAAATCTCCTTCCTCAACCAACATTTCTGCATGCATCGAAGAAATTCGAAAGCATTAATTCTTTAGTCTGAATAAATTGCTGTAGTGGTCTTTTTCAATTGCAATGCAATTTCTTCCTTTTTTGTAGCAAACATTCTAGTGTTGTACCCTAATCATCAGAAAAACGAATAGTAAGTAAATGTGTATAAATCATGAAAAAAAAAAAAAAAAACAAAGTATTTTAAAATTCAATTTTATATAATAAAACTTGCCTAAACCTGAAAATAAATCCAAGACCCAATCTCCTTCATTTGAACATAAATCTATAAGATAGTAAATTAATGTTTGCGGTTTTTGATAAATGTTAACTATCTCTCCTTTTGCATCTTTATCTTCATATGTTATTTACGACAACATTGTGAACAAGTACTTGGCTATGACTCTTTCCATCTACTTGGTTTGGAAAGAATAGACTTATAGCTATCATCTTTTGCCCAACATTAAACATGGATGAACTCACAATCACTTCTAATTGGCTAATATCTGGAAGAAATAAGATTTGAATTTTGCCTGTAACACGATATAGTAAAAGTTCAATCCACTTGTACATAGGAAAACAAAAAAAAATTACATTAATCAAACATACAAATTCAATGTCTTACCATGTAAGTTGCATCCTTGAGTTTTATTTTCCCTTGAAGCTTGTTAATAACATTTCAAATTGTGTGTCTGAATGAAATGTCACAAATCTCCAATGTCATGATGTTGTGACTTCTTGAAAGCCTGTAACCACTTTATTAAAATCTTGATAAGTGTAAGGCTCATTTTCATATCCAATGTCTGCGAAATTGAAATCATGAGGAATGTTTGCAATAACTAGGGCATATTCCCTTTTAGATATGAATTTTGCATTGTCTTCATATTCACCTTGTATTATTTGATATTGGATAGTGTCCAACCCATTCCAAATAAAATGAGTAAGAGTCAGATCAAGTTCAACATACCTAAGACGTTGCTTTCTCAACCTTTCCAACTTAATTTTTTCAATGAATCTTTTGTAAGTATTCGGTACTCCATTCACATCCTTCTTCGACATATTTAATGAAATAAACAAATATAAGTATAAGTAATAAAATAAAATACTAATTATATGAATAAAATATGTAAAAATCACATACCTTTATGAATGCAAGATAAAAAAATTTAAGTGTTGTTGTAGAACTTGATTCTGGGTAGTTGAGTACAACATCATTCCAACTCTCTTCATTCAACGTTTTAACCATATGTTCTTGTATTTTCATATAAATCTTATGACTGAATAAATAAAGTAAAAATTGTTAATATAGTGATATGTATAACAAATAATACCAACAACAATATGTTATATTTAAAAGAAAATTATAATCCAAGAAAAAGTAAAAATAATTCAACAAACTTACTTTTGAAATTCTGAGCACATTTCCTCGAATCACAATTCACCTGACTTCACACAACATACTATTGATTTAACTAGTTTGTTATCCTTCACTCCTTGCAATGTTCTCCAAGGTGTGATAGTCATATCATCTGAAAGTTGCTTCATTTCAGGACCCACCTTACTGTTGGTACATATTATGGGTTTAGAATTTTTAACCTTCTGATTTTTTATGGCAATATTCTCCCACATTTCGAAAATGTCATCAATCAACTCCCATATCTCCCTTGTTCTAAATGCCAACTAGGAAATGTTATCTATGCCTCTGAATAGTTATCAATTTATTTTTCCACATTTTGATTTGATTTTATCCTCAATTTGATAGCCTGTTTCCATACAACATTCCTTCCGAAAGCTTAAACTAACCTTTGTCTTATCCCCACCACACTTTTCTACAAATTCGTTATGAATAAATCTGACCCTTCGAATGAAAGTCATATACATTCTATAC
This sequence comes from Pinus taeda, assembly GCA_000404065.3. NCBI lineage: Eukaryota > Viridiplantae > Streptophyta > Pinopsida > Pinales > Pinaceae > Pinus > Pinus taeda. The sequence continues at coordinate 10,304 of APFE030054157.1, forward strand.
TCATTATCTTCATTATGATCCCATGTCAATAACTTTGCATTTGTTTGTGCTAAACCAACATAAATGATGCATTTCACTATTTCAAAAAGTTAGTTTCCACGATATTCCTCGATCAATTGTCTTTTGGCCTCTGCTGAATGGTTCTCTCCAATTACATAATATTTGTAGTCAAAACATTGTGTCCTATCAAATTCATCTTTGTTGGGAACTTGATTTGGATAAAAAAGAACCACATAATCCACCACATGTGCATATGGATTGTACCTGAACAATGTTTTCAAATTATGGACATGTAGGTGACGTGCCTTTCTAATTTGATATTGAGATTGTCCTTCATCTGACCTATAGAATTGGGTGACATTAAGCTCAAATACTTTGCCACCATTAATTAATTTATTCTTCCCCAAGTGATTCTGAATGGAATTTTGTTTTCTTTTCATAATGCCATCCTCTAAATTAACACCTGGTGTTATGATTTATTTGCTGCCTTTAGAACTTTCACTTTTTTCTTCATTGTTGCATATGATTTTAACAAATTCGTCAATCTTTTATTTCTTCTTCTTCCTAGCTAACATATCTTCTTCTACATAAATAATCTTCTCATCTTCAAGTGGAAGAGCGACATCTATGGTAATTTTTCTTTTCAGTGTTTTATTTTTTTCTCCTTTTCAACAACAGTTCTAAACTCCTCCTCACTAATGGAGACATATTGTTGAGCTTCAGCTTCAGCTACAACTACCACATCTTCAAAGGAAATATGTTTATCTTTGTTAGATTGGCCCACCGTATGGATTCTTTGTTGATCCCCTATATGTACCATTGTAGTTTCATGGATTGTTGATCTTTACTTCATTCTCTTTTCTTATTCTGAGTCTATATGGAAACTGTTAATCACATTCATAATATTTGGCTCTACATAATAAATACCCTCCAACACCATTGAAAGATTCTCAGCAAAATCCTATCAAAGAAAATACAATATGTCAATGATCAATCATTTATAAAAAGTTTAATGATCCTTACAGTAACACATAACACATAGATATAAATAAGCATACTTATAATGTTATTTGAAATGTTCGATGAGATTTCTTAACAAAATGGTGTAGATTATTCATCTATGTCATACTTGTTCTTTGAGAGACGATATCTAACTTTTTCATGTGACTTGGGCAATTTTGCAAGAACATAAACAATGTTTGAATTCGACACCAAACATATGTCTCGTACTCTGCCTATCACGTCATATGGTTCACCCATGTAAATTATACAATAGTATGGATATAGATGTGTACTATCATCAGATTCAACATTTTTAACATGTCATGTCAAACTTGTTGTATTTATTTCTCGTGAATTCATCCTTTCATAAATAATGTTTGGTGTACTTGATGGGCCAGTTGGTCGACTTTTACGCCGATTTTCTCATTCGAGTATGTTCTGCAATTTCAAAGCAGGTCCACCTGAAAAATTAATGATGAATTGTTGTCTTTGCTCCAACATTATTCACATTTAAAAAGGACCCCCCCTTTTTCCCTTTTTGGATGCCATCTTCCTGAAAACATATATATATATATATATATATTATATTATTATATATTACTTAAAAAAAATCACAATATAATTGTTATTTAAATAAGAAATAGTTAAATTATAGTAGTTAAAAATCTTATTAAAATTATATATACAATTTATAAAAAATATATTATATAATATTTATATATATATATAATTCTTTTTAAATGTTAGTATATAAATCTTTTATTTAAATTATATAAAATTAGATATAATAAAGAAAAAATTAAAACATTATACAAAAAAAATTAATATTAATTTTTATATAATAAAAATCTTTTAATACTTATTAAATTATATAATAATTTGTTAAAAACAACCTCATAATGTGGGGTAGAAAGAAGTTCTTCTTTGAAACTTTAGTCACTCCAGTTATCTTATATGGATGTGAGGTTTGGGGTTGTAGCATCTCTAGAGAATCTTGGAGAAGGATTGAGCAAATCTAGAAGCATTTTATAACGTATAACCTCAAAATTAAAAGCAACACACCCTATCCTATTCTCCTTATAGAAGTGCATCTTTCCCCTATTGAGAGCCTAGCTATGACTAGGCTTCTACTGTACAAGCAAAAACTCAATAAAATTCAATAACATAGGAGCCCATAGACTTCCTAAGCTAGCTTTAAATTCTAGCCAAAACCACCTAAGGCTCAAATGAGGTTGGTATAAAGACACCAGGGTCTGGTTAAACCATTGGGAAATCGACGAGAATGTTGCATTGCAAAAATTAATAACATTAAAAATATTGTTACTTCTAAGTTCAAAGAAAAAAAGTGGTGTGAGAAAGATTTAGCAGCTAAAAGAAAATTAAGATATTATAAGGAGGTCATCAATCCCACCCTAGAATATTAGAACAAACTCTCATGAGCTCCATAGTAAAACGGGTCATTGGGCAGTTCCTAAAACACCATGGATGGAAAGGTTCTATCATCTTTATGAGAATACGAGCATCGAGGATGAAAATCACTTCCTCTTAGAATGCCTCATGTACAACCACATTAGATCTCAATTTCAAAAGCTTTGTTGCAATACTAACCTTCCTAGCCTTTTAGGATGTCAAAATTACAGTGAGCTCGAGAGGCTTCTCTCCAAGCTTTTTGAGCATAGGAATAAAATCTCAAATCAAACTAAATAATTCATTCTTTAGTTGCTAGACCCAAAGTTGGTCTCAGTGGACGTTAACCATCCACATCATCCATAATTCAAACTAAATTAAATTTTTATTTTTATTTTATTTTATTTTTGATTTATTTTTTAATTTTATAAATATAAATAAAACCAACTTAATTAAAAAGAAAAAAAACTAATAATTTTATTTTAAAAATGTTTTAATAATTAAAAAAACAAATTACGAATAAATTATATATAAAAACAAAATTTCTAAAATATTTTTTTAATTATTTAAATTAAAATTGAATATTTTCAAAAAGATATATTTAATTTAAAAATAAAGAAAAGAATTAATTAAAAAAAATTGAAACTTTATTAATACATTAATAATATTCAATTAACAAAAAAAAAACAACAACAAAAAATTTTAAAACTTACAACTTATATAACTAAAAAAAATGTATTTTTTTCTTCTATTGAACAAAATTTTTATTTTTTTTTTATTTCCATGAGAATTTAATGCTCCCCACCAAATAAAATAAAATAGAAAAAAAAGTACATATTCTTTTTTAATTTCAAAAGCCTAAAAAAAAAAAATCTCCTAAAAATCCTACAAATTTGAGTTTTTTTCCTTTTCATCCCTATAAAATTATTTAAAAAAAAAGAGAGTTTTTAATGTGGTTTTTCCCATAAAGACACAAAATTTCCCCAAATTCATCTCTAAATAGTCGAAATAAAAAGAAAACTAACCTTTAAAATATGTAAAACACCTGTTGAATGTACTATTTATGACAATGCAACCCCTGTTGAATGTGCTATCTATGACAATGCAACTCCTTCGCAAAATCGCTCCAAACTTTTTAACAAGACCTAGAAGACTTGATGTGATGTGATGAATAGAAAAAATTAACTTTATTTTATAGCTATAATTGTGGGATTGATTTAGAGTTTCTTGAACGTGCTATCTATGACAATGCAACTCCTTCGCAAAATCGCTCCAAACTTTTTAACAAGACCTAGAAGGCTTGATGTGATGTGATGAATAGAAAAAATGAACTTTATTTTATAGCTATAATTGTGGGATTGATTTAGAGTTTCTTGAACGTGAGACTAAATTTAAAATTAAAAAAAAGAAAAGAAAATTATAGTTAATATTATAACTTTAGGTTAATT
>APFE030054157.1:18791-54563 GCA_000404065.3 Pinus taeda
AATTATATATACATATTATATTATTGATAAAATCGCCTCCCATTTTTCCTATGTATCATGGAGATTAACCCATTTATTATACATATAAATTTAGGGTGGTTCTTAAAATTTTCCCTGATATTCTAGTTGAAGGTCATGGATTCTTCTAATAGTGAAGTTTTTCTTTCTTTAACATCGAAATCTTCATCATGCAACAACTCTATTCATTTTGATGAATGTAATAGGAATTCTTTCACTATGAATAGAGAGACAAATTTTCCACTTGGTCTTAATCCTAAGCATGATGAGAGCTACAATGATGAAGGGAAACAAAAATAATTTCCTATGATTAGAGTGTCAATTTTTCCCCTTCCTCCTAATCCTAAGGATTGTGAGAGCACCACTGATGAAGGGGGGATGAAGAATTTCCGGAGTCAAATTTTCCACATAGTCCTAATCCTAAGGATTATGAGAGAAACACTGATGAAGGGGGGGATGAAGAATTTCCAGAGTCAAAGTTTCCACTTCCTCCTAATCATAAGAATTATGAGATCACCACTGTTGAAGAGGGGGGTGAACAATTTTCAAAGTCAAAGTTTCCATATAGTCCTAATCCTAAGGATTGTGAGAGCACCATTGATGAAGGGGGGATAAATAATTTACAGAGTCAAAGTTTCCACTTCCTCATAATCCTAAGGATTATGAGAGCACCGACGAAGGGGGGGATGAAGAATTTTCAAAATCAAAGTTTCCACATAGTCCTAATCCTAAGGATTATGAAAGCACCAATGATGAAGGGGGGGATGAAGAATTTGCAGAGTCAAAGTTTCCACATAGCCATAATCCTAAGGATTATGACAAAAACATTGATGGGAGGGGGGGGATGAAGAATTTGCAGAGTCAAAGTTTCCACATATTCCTAACCCTAAGGATTATGAGAGCACCACTGATGAAAGGGGGAATGAATAATTTCCAAAGTCAAAGTTTCCACATCTTCCTAATCCTAAGGATTATGAGAGCACCATTGATAAAGATGAGGGTGGGGATGAACAATTTCCAGTAAATAGAGATTCAAATTTTCACTTAGTCCTAATCCTAAGAATTATGAGAGCACCATTGACATAGGGGAGGATGAAAAATTTCCATTAAATAGAAATTCAAATTTTCCACTTATTCCTAATCCCAAAGATTATGAGACCACCACTGAGAAATGGGAGCATGAAGAATTTTGTGAAAATGATAATTTGAATATGAATATAGAGTCATATTTCCCACTTAGTCATAATCCTAAGGATTATGCGAGCACCAGTGATGAAGGGGAGGATGAAGAGTTTTTTGCAAATGATAATTTTAAAGGCACAGACGTGAATAATGCATTTTCTCTAAGTGATTGTTTCAAAGGTAGTCTTGGTGATGATGAATCGAATCCTCCAAGGGAGGTTTTCAAAAGCAGGGATGAAGATGGTGAAGAATTTCGTCTGAGTCAGGATTGCAAAAATTAAATGTTGGTAGTGAATAATTTCCTTCAAGTGAGGATGGTAATGAATATTTTCCAAGCAATGATGGTGATGAATTTTCTAACTATGTTCGTCAATATAATATTCCTGCTACTGATGATGAAAATGATTCTGCAAATAATAATGAAATGAGAGAGACGTTGCAAGAAAATATTGTATCTAGGAGTAGGAGTAGGCCTTTTCATATCAATCCAAAATATTCCAGTTACACAAGGGTTAAGACATAATATCTCACAAGTTGAAGTTCTATCGGTGATTTGATTTCAAGTGAATGTTGTCGAAAGGATTGCTTGAAACATATGGGTTTCAGGTTTGCTTTGGAGCAAAGGAAGAAATATTTGTCAATGAATAAAAACATGTAAAATTAATTTTTAGTGGGTTGCATGCAATCTACACTAGCAGGTTATGATTATCTTATTGGGAATGTATTGATCAATAGAAGGGATTTCAAAATGTTGCATTTCGTTGATAATTTTCATTTGTCAAGAATCTAAGGAAGACTTGTAAAGGCCCTACATATTATATAGAAGTACGTTGTAAAAGAGAGGTTAGACCATCAACAATTACTGCAATGTCATGGATGAAAGACTTATTTTCAAAGCATGGAGAGTGTATGCCAAATAAGGACACGATACATATTCCAGATAATTTCTCAAGATGAGAAATATACAACTTATACAGAGAATACGCAAAAGGTGTTGAAGGAGATGGTAATTTTATTACATATTCATATTTTACAAGGATATGGAGGAATAAATTCAACAACGTTCATATTCCTTAGAAGACAAGGATGGGATTTGCAGTACATGTGCTTCTGTTAAATAGAAAAGGGGTAAATTTCAAGGGGCAGAAAGAGGTATGCATTCATAACATTATTTTTAAAAATTAGATAGTTATCAACAATGAAAATATATTTATTAATAAATTTCTTTTATTTTATGTGCATATTCCATTGTCAAAGCACTTCAAGAGCATCGTAATCAACAAACAAGCAAAAGACAAAAAATGTATAAACATATAAAAAGTTTTATGATAATCCAAATAAATATTTGGGTTTAATAATTGATGGTATGGAGCAAAAGAAAACACTTCTGCACATTGTGTCCGCACACCAAAAATTTACAAGAGATTTATTATATTTATTTTTATTTTTATTTTTATTTTTATTTTTTATTTATTTATTTATTTATTTATTTTTTTTCAATTTCACTTGGTTGGTTGTATGGTCTTTAATGGGAAGATGTTTCCAAGGGTTTACTTCACAGCTCCAAATATTAATAATGATTCGAATATTACCATAACTATAATCCATGATGTGTTTTCTCATTGGTATGGTATTCTTTGTGAAGTTTTGTATCTGCAATTGGAAAACACAAGCCATGAAAATAAAAAGGTAAAGGTTGCTTTCCTTCTTGTTGGGCACATTCATGATCATATTGATCAGATGTTTAGTCGTTTTTCAGTAACATTGAGGAGGAAGAATGTTGGGAGAATGCCATCATTAATTGAATGTACTAAGAAATCATACATTCCAAAGCTTGTTTTTCATGTGTTGGAAGAAACTATTGACAAGCGAAGGTTTATTCTGGGATTGCATGGTGAAAAGAAATGCACTAAATGACTTAATGCCATTAGTTTCCAGCATCAATTTCGTATCAAAAAAATTGATGGCAAAACACTTATATGGGGCAGGAAGTATTCAATTGTTGCAGCATGGGGGTCGTCATTGGGTTTAGAATTTTTGAGTTCATTCTAGATCATCCAAAATTTGCATCAAAGATAATATTATTACAATCAGTTGTTGAACTCAATAATGCACGAAGGCATAAGAGAGAGATAAATTATTCTAAATGTCTGAAAGAAATAAAAATATGTATTAGAGATACATATGAATACTTCGATGTTGTTGATTTAGTTTGTGGAAGTCTTTTTCAATGATCAAAGTGATGTCATCTCAATATCAAGAAATGAATATACACTTTTGAAGACTCCATTTATTTGGCCTCAAAATATGCCAAATGAATAGGAGGAAAGACACATTGTTGAAAAACAACAATCTCAAGGCATCATTAATTCTCAAGAGGAAGAGAAAAGAGAAATCTATATTGGTTCTAGAAGATTCCATGCACAATGTGAAGCCATGGAAGACCTTTACAGGGGTTCTGTGTAGGATGTTAAGGAGGGTTGCATGATAGAAGTATTAGCAGATGTAGATCTACTTGGCTATCCATTTTGGATTGCGAAGGCTATAAAAGTCATTAAAGAAAATGAAGATATTATATCTATTGAGGTACATTGATATGCCACAAATACCCACCCATTCAATGATGTGTACAAGCCGGAGATGGTAGTTGATAAAAAAAAAAACATAGAAAGAGAAAAAGAAAGGGTACAAATATAAATCATCGTTTCACAAACCTATTAAAATTAGAGGATGTTGACATACATTTCTATGAATTCAATTTAACAAAGAGAGGAACTCTTCACTTCAAGACCATAGTTATTTTGAAGAAGTTGCTACGAGAAGGAACAATGTTGAGATGGGAGTCTGTTGAACCTAGTCCTAGATCTAGAAGACTTTTGAAACCTGAAATGGTGGGCATGCATGTTGACTCATATGGGGCTCTAATTGATGAAAGAGAAGAATATGGGTCATCTTCATCTGCATCCAGTCATTCATTTGAAGATGTAGATTCTGATGACGTGCTAGATCCTGTTGATGATTTTGAATAAATGTCTAAGACATTTTATGTAAATGACATTTGCATGGTAACTTGAAATAAATATTTTGATTTCCATATGATCCTACATGAAGTTATGAGTCATTTCTATGTTTGTTGGATTTAATGTTTTAATTAAAAGAAATTCATTTCTTTAGAGATGTTTGCATGGTAACTTGAAATAAATATTTTGACTTCCATGTGATCCTACATGAAGTTATGGGGCATTTCTATGTTTTAATGGATTATATGCTTTAATGTATGTGATATTAAATCTACGAAAGTTGATATTTTCATTAAAAGTAAATAAATATTAGAAATTAATGTTGATTTTTTAAACTATACAATGATATTGCCATGCTATAGTTTTAGCCTTTGAAATAAAAATTACTCTTGGAATAATGAATCTTTCATTTACTTGTTAATTTTTAAAAATTGTTTTAGTCATGTAATTTATCCATATTCATGGTTGAAATGTGTTAAAAACTGAAGGCTTTTAATTACAAGGTTGAAAATTTGTCAAAATCTTAAGGTTTTTCAGAATTATGATATTTTATCTTTTTTTTTCTATATAATACTACCTAAGCACCCACGGGGGATTTGAACTGGTGACCTATCGCAAGGAGTGCCTTAACAATACACCCATCCACCGTCAATCCAAAGCCCCATGGGCTATGATATTTTATCTTTAATGCTATGGTTGAAAACAATTACAATTTCAAGGTTTTTTAGAGTAAGATATTTTATATTTAATAACATGGATGGAAATTGTTGGAATTATCAGGATTCGAGACATGATATTTTATCTTTAACATCATGTCCGAGAATTGTTGGAATTTTACAGTTTTTCAAAGTCCGGATATTTTATCTTTAACTCCATTGCTAAAAAATGTCAAAATTGTAACCCGATTTTTTTTTTGTTATTCCATAATCAACACTTTTTTTTTAAGGGTGTTTTTTTCATCCATTTTGCAAAACAAAAATGGTTTTTACTTCCATTTTAAAAAAATGTTGAAAATTTACCCTAAAAAAACATCATTTTGACATAAACAATTTTCATTTTTTGGTTGTATTTCATGTTTTTTTTGGGGTTTTTGGGCTAGAGTACCCATTTTGAGGTAATAGTTCTTGTTTGATAGGTAACTATGTTACATGCATTTTCATTTAAGATCTTATTGAATTAGATATTTGAAGGAAGCTAAAGTTAAGATTCATGCTTTGAACCTTTTTCATTTTAGGGACCAGTAATTCCACATGTATGATCCCAAATTGGTAGTGAGAAAGCATTTCAAATCTTGTAGGTACATATGAGATTGTCAATCTTAGTCCTAGACACAATAAAAGAAAAATAAGAATGACTTGAATTATTCCAAATTAACTTTTAAGATGGGCTACAACCTTCCCCAAGAATAAAAGGAAAGAGCTTAAGGTGAGAAAGAAACTCTAGCTAAGGAAACGAAACTCTAGCTAAGGAGCAGAATACTTAGATAGAAGCTACCATAATTGCATGAAAAAATAAACTCAAAGGAGACCAAGAGGAAACCGGATTAGTTCAAGTACTACAGTTGAGGAGTGAAGAAGAGTGGATGATATAAAAAGAAGAAGAAGAAAAGAGAAGAAAATAAGAAGAGAAAACATGACTACATCATGAAGAAAAAAGTGGAAAGAAAGAGGAGGCTTTCATAGCACAAAACAAATCCAAATATGTTTAGGACAAAACCACATAGAGTGGTGAAGATTAGGAGGAAGTCGAAAAAACTCAATCATCCACATTAACTATTATTAGTGGCCATCTTCCTTTGAAGGAATTGAGTATCACCCCAACCAAAAAAAGAAAAGTGGTGAACTTAAGTACGTTCAAATATGAACTGACATTGAATATGATAGTAGAAGAGAAGGAAGAATTATTTCCACCCCTCACTTGCCTCCAGTTTTTGTCATCAATGAAAGAGCTATTATGCCTAACGCTAGTGGAAACCCACTGGCTATGGCATTGGTAGGCATAAACGTTTCTCATGATACAAAAAGAAATTGAAATGGCCTTCTGGATAGGCTATGATAGAAGGATGATGACATATAAAAGTTGGAGCAACAAAACAAAATAATCATAGTTGAGAACAAGGAATTAAAGGAAGAGAAAATAAAAATGGAATACTAACATGCATGTGTCGCTAAAGTACATGGATCTTAAAAAGTGATGGTTAAGAAAGTATATCCTTGCCTCCAACAAATGTAAGGGATTTCCTCCAATCTTCTACCACTTTGGGAGAAAGCCAAAGAAAAAGGTACAAAACTGAAAGAAGTGTTGAGTGTTATAGACCAACTAAAGAAATGGCCTAACGACTACCCAAATGATCCTCCATAAACCCTAGTAAGTAATGAAGGGGAGATAACCTATGATTGCATTGCTATGGATAGAGCCTTGAAGACTTAGGAGAAGTTGGAAAGATATTTAGCCATGTTAGTGGCTTTATATCGAAGGAACAACTCCTCAGAAGAAAGACTGATCAAAATGAATAAACGTCCACCTAGTAGAGGCTAGGGAGAAGCAAGACTATACAAGGAAGCTAATAGAGAATTAGGCAATGTGCTCAATACTAGAGAAACATTCTTCAATGTATTTACTACTAAAGTAATTTAGAATTCTCTAAAACAACATTTTTTAGAAACTTCAAACTAATAAATTGTTCATAACCCGTTCATGGTGTCATTGAAAAAAATGTTTAAACCCTCTCATTGAGCAGCATAGAATACCATGCCACAATGGAGGTGTTTTTGCTCAACAAGATCAAGATGATCTCATCACACTATAATATCCAGATAGTGTACTTTCATGAAATTTTGGGGGATTAAGTGGATGATAATGTCATATTATAAGAACCTGCATTCCCATGTTTTGAAAATTTAAACAGTGTTCTGTGTTATATTAAAGAAGTGCAAATTGAGAAGTTGAAGAGTCATAATTTCCCTAGGAGAAATTAAGAAGTATAAATAGGTATTTACCTTGGTAAACTAAACTCTAAGAAAGAAGGAATTTTATTTTCTTAGAAGAGAATGGAAAAAAACATAAAAGAGGACTTTGGGCAACATATACTTTGTAAATTTTTACAATATCAAGAAGCTTAAAGCTAAAGGAGGAGAGATTGTTTGATTCCAACATGTGTTGTAGTGTTGCTTAAAGGGGAATTTTTAGGGGCTTATATTAGCAAGTGGGATAATTTTCCATGCTTTAAAAAAACAACCAATCTCCATTTTTACTAAAAATGATTTTGAAAATTTATAGTAAACAATTATTTTACCATAAAAATTTCCAAAATTTTATTGATACAATATAAAATCATTATAAATTTTAACATTTATAAAAATATTGACAAACATTTTACATTTTGTGTATTAGGGATTAATAGTATTCTCCAAGGTTTCAAAAGTTTAAGATAAGTTTCCATCCTTAAATGTTTCAAAAGTCTAAGATAAGTTTCCATCCTTAAAATTTTCCCTGGTTGCTTGTGACTTTTTGTAGTGCGTTTACTATGCATATGTGATGTGAGTATATTTCTTGATTGTTAAATGAAATTATTTGTTTGATTATCAACATTCCCTTAAACAATCATATATTTTTCATTATTTATTTTTTAATCCAATGAAAAAGTACTAGATGTGACAATTATTGACTTTTCTTTTCATGTAACGTTCGAAACAATATTAACAAAAGAAATTAATGTCGGCCATAATTAAAATACTTCAATTTTCACTTTAATTTTATATAACTTTATATAGAGATATAAAGTAACCAAAAGTAGTACTTGTTTCGCACGAGTAAAAAAAAATTACTTTTTACGACAAGGAGGAAATGTAATTTCTTCACTGCTTAATATGGATATGACATAAAATAGTATTATTGACATTACATGAATGTAATTCATTCTACATTGAATTTACATGTGATATTTAAAACAAAAATATATTTCGTATTAAATTTTCATAATTTTATATCTATTTTTATATATAAAAAAAAAATATAAGTAATTTAAATTTAAATTTTCCTTATATAACTAGGGAGATGTGTATTTTATTTTGTTTCTAATATAGAGTTGATATACAATATTTTAAAAATATCAATAACAAAGTAAAGTTTAACGTAGGTTATAAATAAAATATTCCAATAGGCAGGTTGAGTAAAATATTTTAACATGGACCATATATAGAGAGAGATTGAGAGAATTCTTATTCCATAAGTAACTGCTTTCCAATTTAATGTATGAGGGATATTTGTAATTCTTTCATTTCCTAATATGGGTTTGATATGTAATATTTAAAAAAATATTTAATGTATGCATACATGAAAAAATATATGAGGGGGCATGTTTTAACATTTTAATGTGGAGATCATGAATTATAAATAAAATATTTCATTGTCAACTACATATATATTATACTAGCCTAGATCTATCTTAAATCTAGATCATCCAAACACAGAGAGCGAATAAATATCTTGAGATGCAAACAACTTTTAGAGTAAAAAGAAATTTGATCCCCTCAGCACTTGGTAGATCCAGAGTTAAGATGAATCTAGGCTGGTTTTTAACCCAATGAAAAAGCAAAAGATGTGAAATTTTTTCACTTTTTTGTATTTGGACTAGTTAGTAGGATATTCATTGTACTTGTGTTGGAAACAACTCATTGTTTCCTCATTAATGAAGTTGTTTGATCATCATCCTTAATTTGAACTAGAATTAGATTAGGATAGGTGTATTTAATTCCAATTAAATAATTTGTTTAGTTATTTTTAGATCTATTGTACTGTGATGATCTTTCATATCTCATAGCACTCAACCATATTTAAAAAAATTCAAACTAGAATTTAAATAGGTCTCTTATCCCAAACAATCTGAGGTCTAATTGAACACTCATACCAGCTAAAACCCCTATTACTGTTGTTGGATTTTTTATTCTTATTAACATCAAATTATACAAAAATACTTTAAAAACCAACAAATTTAATATATATATATATATATATATATATATATATAGATATATATAAACAAATATAATAACATTTTGAAATACATTTGCAAAGCATTTTGTTAAAAGCTACGATTATGCTACTTAAATATAATATCTTCAAGATAAACTAATATAATGTTTTCAAAATAAATATAATCTTTAGATTATCTTCAGATAAAGAAAGACCACCAATTAATAATTTAAATCTTTGTTGATGTTCATCTTTATGATGGGGTAAAGAAGTTGACCATCGGTGAAGAAAATATCTTTCTCTTTACATAAAGAGCGGTATGCTCGTCTCAATTATTCTAAAGTCACATGAAACAAAGTGGCCTCCATTGTAAATTTATCCCCATGGCTTCTTCCCATTTTTTTTTATCCTTTTTAAACACAAATCCCACAACTAGGCACAATTCTTGATCTCTAGGATTTTCTCAAGCTCATTTCCCTATCCATCACCCATGCCATGACTTGCATCCTTAGCTTAGTTTCCTTGTAACAAGCCATGACACTACTAACTCATTTCTTGACACTAGCACTGGTAGTGAAGCTTTACATGACACGCATCAACTTCATCTCCCCGTGACAGAAGCTCCCTTGTCATGTGACAAGCATTCTCTTCCCCATGAAGGGTCATCCATCATGTCTCCTTCCGCAACACTTAAGGCTATGGAATTAGATCTAATATCATCCATCAGATCTCCTTCCTCACCATTTGGGGATGTTGCAAAAGGTAGTAGTGCACTTCCTTATCGTACCATGCACTGAAATAATTGAATGGATCATAAAGCGCATAAACACCAAAAATTCAAATCTCATCGCCTCATTTAGATATTATAATATTAACTCATATTATGGGCTTCCAGCTGAAGATATTTTATTGGACAATAATTGGTTAAAATATTCCAACACTATACCAAAAGAACTTATCAAGACTTGGTGGATAAATAGGGGACGTTTCAAGTCTAGACTAAGCAAAGAATACCTAATCAATCTACTCATAACTCTTTTTCAACTAGCGATGTCATGGCCTGAAAGTCATATAAAAAGCCAAATGTAAAGACCTTAAACGAAGGTTGGGCTTCCCTGATGTATCTCGTTGCAATCTGAAGAAGTATCTTCAACTGGGCTAACATTATCTTTATCTCATTACCTTGATGTATCTCATTGCAGTCTCAGGAAGTATCTTCAACTGGGCTAACATTATCTTTACCTCATTACAAGAGAATGTCAAATAATCATATAACTTGGAGGAAGGCGAGGAACACCAATTCTTCATGACTTCCTACCTCCTAGACATTTTTTATGTTAAGAGCACATGCCCTAACATGGATAATAGTGAATAGTTCAAGGACATGTGGTTCAAAATTACAATGTTATACCGTGGGAATCAAAATATATCCCATTCTACACAAAAATCATATTAGGATTGATTCCCCTTTATAAGGATTTTTTCAATGATCCAACTCCATGTATGTTTACGAAGGATAGGTAAGTAGTAGAAACTAATGGACACTAGTCTATGCAAAATGATGGCACATAAATGAGGATATTTGGGGTGACCAAACCTTGCTGCTTATTATCTTGATTTGTTATGAATAGGGTAACTTTGCAAAAAACCCTCATGCCATAAAAAGGGCCCATGACCACACATCCTTTTTCATTTGAGCTCATATTAAATCATACATATGAAGGAAGAAAAAGTTGAGTCTAATGCTTTAGCCCTTTTCCATTTTGGGGACTTGTCATACCACATATATGATCCCAAATTGGTAGTGAGAAATCATTGCAAATATTGGAGGTACATATTAGAATACCAATATGAGTCCTAGAAATATCAAGAGATAAAAAAAATATCCTTGAATTATTCCAAAGTAACTTTTAGGATGGGATACACCTCTCCCCAATTAGAAAAGGAAATATCTCATGTTGAGAAAGAAGATATGGATAAGAAGTAGGCCACTCAAATAGAAGCAACCATAATTGCATGAGAAAAGAAACTCAAAGAAGACCAAATGGCAACGATATTAGCGTAGGTACTAGAGATAGAGATGGAGGAGGAGGAGGTGGCATGAAGAGAAGAAGAGCAAAGAAGACTACAATAAGAAGTTGAATATAGAGAGAAATAGGAGGCTCTCAAAGCATAACAAGAAGCCCAACGTGTTTAAGGCCAAACCAAGCAGGGTGGCGCAAATTTAATGGAGGTTGATCAAACCCAATAAATCACACCAACTATCATCAATGGCCATCTTCCTATGAAGGAATTAAGTATCGCTCCATCTAGAACAAGATAAGTAGTGAACCTAGACATCTTTAGATATGTCTTGACATTGAATATGATAGTGTAAGAAAAGGAAAAAAATATTATCCACACTGTTAGTGCCTATCAGTCCTACCAGTCACCAGTGATCAAATATGATCTTACAAGGTTTTCGTTAGGGTATCAAGTCAAATTTTTATCATTTCATTAGGTTTTGAAAATAAAAATTTGGTCATTGGTTAGTGTGTCTAGGTCTATTACTACTCCTTTCAAAAAATTTCATGTTCTGGCCATTGCCATCACTTAGATGGATGTGCCATCATTGAAAGGTCAACATCATCATCTCATTCATATCATCATGGTACTCATTTAGCTAAGTGTAACCATTAGGTCATTAGGGTCAAATTCATCAAAATCTGTCATCTCATTCATAAATCTGGCAAATGAAGGAGTAGTAATAGGGAATTTTCTTCAAAAGGTTTGTTCTGAAATGTAATGTATTTCAAAATGTATTTTATTTCAAAATCATGTAATAATTTCTAATATTCCAAATTTGCATTGAATATGCTAAAGCTAAATAGTTTCCAAAAGAAAAAGTGAAAAACATATGGTGGGCCACCTCACCATTATGAAGAATTTGATTTCTAGAAGCTATAAAAGACCAAAACACAAGTTCATTTGCTCATTCCACATTCAAAAGAAATATTTGTGCTTTTCGAAGGAAATATGAATCATCATTTCAGGTTCCATACTATCAATGACAAGTAAGTGGGTCATCTTATACCTTGTTTCACTTCAGTTCATGCTTGGAAAGATCAGATTTCCCTCTCCTAGGGTTTTCTTGGTTTCATAGTCTCTTTGGTGGAATTATTGAGAAAAACCCTAAAACTTAAGCTCAATTACCCTCCCCCATCTTCCATATATCCCCATAGACACATTCCCACACCCTTATCCCTCATCTGTTACATTTTTCCCAAAACCCTAGCCTAGACCCTACATTCCTAGGATAGAACTATTTTTCTCTCTTTTGGACACCTTCCCCTCATTTGTTCCCTGTAATTCCACTTTCCCATACTCCCTAGCATCCCTCACTATCTCCCCAAATTTTCCAAAGACTTTACAAGCTCCCTATCCCTTTCATCTCCCTCAATTTCCTCAAACTACCACAATCCCTTGTTTTTCCCTACAAATAAAACCCTAATTCCTCTCCCATTGAGCTAGGTTTTCCATGGAGTCTGAATCATCTGAAAAAAAGAGTCCCAAAGGACGTCAAATCAGTATATGAGAAAACTTCAACATGATATAATTCTTCACCATTTCTCAAGAAATCATTCCAAGAGACAAAGCATTTGTTGCACATAGGGACGATTTTGCTTCAAAGTATGTTTCTGGCGAAATGGAGATTAATTTTTAAAATGTGAAAGAATTTTTTGTCAATAATAGACCGAGGAACAAAAAAATCATTTAGTTTATGCAAAGGTGATATTATTTTGGAGAAATTCTCAAAATACAACTGCCATAGGAGAGTTGCTACACTTCTGGAGTAGTCTTGGGAGATTGAATTTTTAGGTGTCTTAGAGTAGGTTTTTGCAGTGCTTGATGACTCTATTGTGTATAAGACATCCATATATTTCCAACCATACCATTTTGAGCCCAAAAATCCTATGGTAAAGCCTCCAAATCACTCTCCAAACATTTCGATGTTTTTTTGCTGTGAGCATGCTGCGCTTTTCCAATTTTAAGTGACCAACTTAAAACTTTGATTATGAACAAATGGGAAACTATTTTTTAAAAATGGAAGAGGTTTTTCTTCCTAACATACAAAAGAACAAAACACTCTGTAATTTTTCCAAAATTACGTATGGCTAGATATATATGCCTCCATCTTTGATCCATATTTTTGTAAGAAAACCCAGAATTTTTGCACATTTTGACACAGTCATGGAGACAAAAACGCAGCGTGCTCCATGCTGCATTTTTGTTAGGGAGATCCAAATAAATTTTTGTTTAAATATATGGATTTTTAATGGTTTATACATCACATTTGGCCTTAGGAAAGCATACCTTTAGTAGGTTTTGACAGGCGAAAATGCCCAAAAACCACCTTTCTCCCACCTTGTTGAAGACCACACTACGTTTCTGCGAGTACTTGTGGGAGAATGCAATTTTGAGGGTCTAGAAGTGACCTTTTTCAACTCCTAAATAGTTCATCATGTAGAATACATCCACATATTTCCAGGTAACCATCAAGATCATAATTTGGACTTCAGGAAGGCCTTCAAAACCTAGTTCTCCGAAATTCATTGTGTTTTCTCCATGCTCGTTGCGTTTTTGGTTGATTTCACTACGATTTTTCCTGTGACAAATTTTCTTCAGTTTTATCAGTTGGATTCGATTTTTTGTGGTGTAATTGATTAACCTTAATGTAATTATGATGTAACGATGGGTAAATAGTCTTGTTAAAGTTGTTTTATGTGAATTTAGGCTTCATTAATGAGAGTGGTTTGAGTCAAAGTTTAATTGGAGGAGTTGCTTTAACCTCCCTAGACATTAGGGTTTGGTTGGAACACCTAATGTAGTAGTTCCTAGACTCATGGATTCGACCCCTGAGAGCAGGGAGGTTTTGTTTTGGTCTATATGTATCATTTCCTCAATCATAGAACAAGTTGGACATCAGAGGAGAGAAGACTTGTAGCTTGTACTTGGACATTTTATTCAGGAAATCAAAAGAGTAGTTGTAGTTATTATCTACGAATTCATGTGCAGTGATTTTTTGATGATGTATTTTCTCTATTTTAGTTTTATTTTAATGATATACATCTTTCCTTTCCATATCTCGTTTCTTCAGTGGTCTTCCTTAAAATTTATAAGCAAAATTCCTTGCACAAAGCTTTGTTTTTATGGGAATATCATTTTGTGTAATTTTCCTCCTTTCTTAATGAATTCATGTGCTCATGCTCATTAAGACCTTTTTCTTCTTCCAAACACTACACTACACTAACAAACCCTAAAGCCATCACAAAATTATTGCTACCTTGCTCCTCTATATCTTTGCTATTGTAACCCTTTGATCCTTTGACCTAGCTACACTTTTTCATTCCTTATCCATCATCAAAACCCTAAAAACTCAAAACCTACCTGAGCCTAGCATACCTAGCCTAAAATCCTTTCCCATTCCAGTCATCATTGGCTATGAATTCATAGAGAGATCCCTCTTTGGTTTACCAGGGCTAGCCATTGAACTGCAAGTGGTTTGAGGTTACCTCCTTTGATTTCCCTTCTCAGCCTTTGGATATTGTGGAAGATAACATTTTGGTGTCGTTGCTAAGGAGATGAGTGATATATCTTCCCTGGGAAAGAATGAAAAGGATCAAATCTGATTGTTGATTGTGAATTGTGATTAGACACAATAAAGGTTGTGCATATTCAACCTGGCGACTCCAGTGTCGAAGAATCCAAAGGTTTAGAATTTTCATGGAGACTCCAAATCAGTTTCAAATTTAATTCAAAGACTCCACTAGAGGTTGAACCTTACCAATAGAAACATGAAAGGACAATATGGGAAGATCGGGTATTCAAGTTTGAATTTCATTCAAGATTTCCTGTTCTTTATTGTAAATTATTTCTTCTCCTTTCCTGAGAATGTGAATAAGGTTTTCCATAGTATACAGTATTTGAGAAAAGATCCTAGACCCACAATTGATTCCTTTCCTTTAGAGATTGTGAATACAAATTTTGGTTTTGATCAAGACCCTTCTTTTGAATCTTATGTTGACCATATTCAATTTGATGAGCCTCAAGACATCAAGAATAATCCTACAGCTTATGTACATAATCCTACACCTTGTAAAATTCCAAATAGATACAAGCCACTTATCTTACCTCCTATACTTCATGATTTCTCTGAAAATTATTACAAATATCTTCCCAGGTTTGATGGAGAATATGGTAACATCACTACTGAAAAACACATTCAGAATTTTGAAAATTTTCTTGACCCTTCTGAGGTTGAAGAAGAGGATGTCAGTATTAGGATTTTTGCTTTATCTTTCCAAGATGAAGCCAAGAAATGGTTCAAAAACTTACCAATTGTAAGTTTTTTCGATTTCCATCAGTTTGTGAAGGTATTTCTTAATAAATGGGGTATCAAGAGTAATCATTTTCTGATTTTAGAAGAATATAATTATTTGAAAATAAACCAGGGGAAATAGTGCAACACTTTTCGGCTAGGTTCAATCAATTATACCATTCAATCCCAGTTGATATCAAACAGCCACCCGTTTAGCTCTCTTACACTACTCGAATGCCTTTTATCTAGAAATGGCATTTCAATTGAGAGAAAGGAACACTACAACACTCGAAGAAATGCAAGACAGTGCAATAGATGTGGAAGCTAATCTGCAAGTCAAAAGGTCAAAGTTGAAGATAGAAGAGAGGGAGAACATAGAGAAGGAGTAACTGACATCTTTAGAAGTGAAGCTCGACATTTTGGTAAGTATAATGGAAGAAATGATACAAAATATCACCATGAGAGATGAACTTGTTGTTAAAAGACACCATGTCCCACTTATTGGGGAAGAAGAAGGGGTTGTTGACCCTAACCATTTTGCTGCTAATCTCAATTACCATAGATCAGAAAATCATTTTTCTATGTATTTGCTTGAGGACAATCCTAAAACTGGATTTATAGATCAACATGAAGAAAACAATTTTCTTTATCAATGTTCATGTTTGATGAAGTTTCTCCTGAACCTGATTTGCCTAAGTACGATGAATATGATGATGATTTCGATTAGCAACCAGCAGCATGTTTTCAGCACTTTAAGGAAGACAGTCAGCTTGCAAATGTGGTTTATAAAAAAGAGGAGAAGTTTGATGAAGTTATAAATTAGGTAAGTAGTTTTACAGCTTGGTTAGTGAACACAGAGAGAGTGATGAAATGGATGACGGTAACTCTTTACCTTTATGTTATGTTGCGTTTGAATTAATAAAGGAAAATCATAAACTCTCCAAAGTAGAGAAGCAGTCTAAAGCTACTTTAAAATGGCAACAACCTTCTTTGATTTTGAATGATTTGATATATGATTATTTGGATCGGCTCTGCAGTCCTAGTGATCCTCCTTTAGCTATTTTTGAAATTGGAAACAAGGGTGGGGAAGTTTTAATTACGCAATCTTTCAGTTTTGATATGGAGCACGAAGAAGACCATGAAATTCTTGACCAAGGCTCCTTACCTCTGTGTTTATATTCATTAAAAACAATAAAAGAACACTATAAGGTTACCAATGAAGTAAATAAGCAAGTTGAAAGAAGTTGGCAACCTTCTCCTGATGTTGTTGAGACTATTGTTCGTAATATAAAACCTTTTTTCAATCCACAATTACAGTTACCAAGCAACATTCAGTTTGAGGAAAATGCAGCTGAAAGTGCAAAACATGGGGAGTTTATACAAGATCATGTAGTTTCATCATAAATGATCCACAATGGGTTACAAAAGATTTATCATATTTGCAATGATCCAGTATGTAATTATATAGATGATCTTTCAAATTTCTCATCCTTTGGATGGTTGTCAGTTTGAAAATATGTTTGATAATAATTTAGTTTGGCATACAATTTTAATGTCTTTTCCATTAATAGTCTCATCACATTTATCACAAAGGTCATAGGAAATCTTCGAGCTTTATCATGAATGCTTTAAGTTGAAACTTCAAGAAAGAACGGATGTTGGTAAAATTTTAAAATCAAGGCAAAGAAGTAATGTATTAGATGGGCCTAAAGTCAATATGTATTCCTATGAAGACCCTTTTGCAACATTCTTGAGGTCATTTGGTGGGCTCACGCTTTGCAATTTCATTAAGATTCAATCTGTTTACAAGTTTTCATGTAAGTTTCCTTTCAATAGTTTTCCCTTCTTACTGATCAACAAGCACTTGTGGAGAATTCAACTAGTAGACAAAATGCCTACATGGTTGCATTGGTTGTTCCATTTTACTTGATCAGCTGATGTATGGATCAGTTAGAGTAGGTATGATGAATAAGCTCAATTATGAGCATCTTTTCATTAGTCAGTTTTAGATTTAAGTCAATTTAGTTTGTCAGTCAACTTTCAGTATTGAGTTTGGTCTTTTGTTTTTGACTCCATGGCCAATGGATAAGGCTACCTAGCCTACGATGTTCTTGACACCTCCTAGAGGAGATTCCATCCCCAAATGGAGCCAATGTTAGTGCCTATCAGTCCTGCCAGTCACTAGTGATCAAATATACTCTTACAAGGTTTTTGTTATGGTCCAAGTCAAAATTTTATCATTTCATTAGGTTTTGAAAAGAAAAATTTGGTCATTGGTTAGAGTGTCTAGGTCTATTACTGCTCCTTTCAAAAAATTTCATGTTCTATTCCTTGCCATCACTCAGTTGGATGTGTCATGGCTAAAAGGTCATCATCATCATGTCAATCATATCATCATGGTCCTCCTTCAGCTTAGTGTCACCATTAGTTCAATAGGGTCAAAATCACGAAATTTTGTCATCTCATTCATAAATTTGGAAAATGAAGGAGTAGTAATAGGGAATTTTCTTCAAAAGGTTTGTTTCAAAATGTAATTTATTTCAAAATCATGTAATAATTTCTAATATTCCAAAGCTGCATTGAATTTGCTAAAGCTACATAGTTTCCAAAAGCAAAAGTGAAAAACAGATGGTGGGCCACCTCACCATTATGAAGATTTTAATTTCCACAAGCTATAAAAGATCAAAACACAAGTTCTTTCACTCATTCCACATTAAAAAGAAAGATTTGCGCTTTTACAAGGAAAGGCAAATCATCATTTCAGGTTCTATACTATCATTGACAAGTGGGTCATATTATACCTTGTTTCACTTCAGTTCATGCTTGGAAAGATCAGATTTCCCTCTCCTAGGGTTTTCCTGGTTTCATAGTATCTTTGGTCGAATTATTGAGAAAAACCCTCAAAACTCGCTCAATTATCCTCCCCCACCTTCCATATATCCCCATAGACACATTTCCACACCCATATCCCTCATCTACTCCCTTTTTCCCAAAACCCTAGCCTAGACCCTACATTCCTAAGCTAGGACTATTTTTCTCTCTTTTGGATCCCTTCCCTTCATCCTTTCCCTGAAATTCCACTTTCCCCTCCTCCCTAACATCCCTCACTATCTCCCCAAATTTTCTCAATAATTTACAAGCTCATTATCGCTTTCATCTCCCTCAATTTCCTCAAACTACCAAAATCCTCTATTTTTCCCTACAACTAAAACCCTAATTCCTCTCCCATTGAGCTAGGGTTTTCCATGGAGTCTGAATCATTTGAAAAAAATAGGCCCAAAGGAGGTCAGATCAGTAGATATGAGCCAACCTCAACACAAGATATAATGTCTTCAACATTTCTCAAGAAATCATTCCAAGAGACAAATCATTCGCTGCACATAGGGACAATTTTGCTTCAAAGTATGTTTATGACCAAATGGAGATGAATTTTACAAAAGTGAAAGAGGTTTTTGTCAATCATAGACCAAAGAATAAAAAATTCATTCAGTTTATGCACGTGTTATTATTTGGGAGAAATACACAAAATACAATTTCCATGGGAGAGTTGTTGCATTTCTGGAGTAGTCTTAGGAGATTGAATTGTTAGGTGTCTTGGAGTAGGTTTTTGTAGTGGTTGATGATTCTATTTTGTAGAAGAAATCCATAGCCTTCCATCCATACCAATTTGAGCCCAAAATGCCTCTGGGAATGTCTCCAAATCATATCCAAACTGTTTCCTGTGTTTTTGCTGTGAGCACACTGGGCTTTTCCAATTTTAATTAACCAACATCAAACTTCGATTTTGAACAAATGGGAAACTAGTGATGATAATTGGACGAGGTTTTTCTTCATAACATATCAAATAACAAAAAATTATCTCATTTTTACAAAAATATTTATGGTTAGAGATATATGCCTCCATATGTGAGCCCTATTTTTGTAAGAAAACCCATAATTTTTACACATTTTGACACAGTCATGGAGACAAAAATGCAACATGCTCCATGCTGTACTTTTGTTAGGGAGCTTCAAATCAATTTTTGTTTACATATCTAGATTTGACATGGTTTATACATCACATTTGGCCTGAGGGAAGCATTCTTTTAACAATTTTGACAAGTGAAAATGCCCAAAAACCACCTTTCTGCCACCCTGTTGAAGACCACATTGCATTTCTGAGAGTACCTATGGGAGAATGAAATTTTGATGGTCTATAAGTAACCTTTTTTCAGCTCCTAAAATGTCCATGATGTAGAAAACATCTACATCTTTCCAATGAGCCATCAAGATCACAATTTGGACTTCAGGAAAGTCTTCAAAAACTAGTTCTCCCAAATTTGCTGCGTTTTTGGCTGATTTCACTGTGTTTTTGCACGTGATAGCTTTTCTTCAGTTTTATTAGTTGGATTCAAATTTTTATGGTGTAATTAATTAATCTTGATATAATTATGATGTAATGATGGGTAAATAGCCTTGTTAGAGTTGTTTTATGTAAAGTTAGGCTTCATTATTGAGAGTGGTTTGAGTCAAAGTTTAATTGGAGGATTTGTTTTAACCTCCCTGGACATTAGGGTTTTGTTGGAAAACCTCATGTAGTAGTTCCTAGACTCATGGATTCGACCCCTGAGAGCAAGGAGGTGTTGTTTTGGTCTATATGTATCATTTCCTCAGTCATAGAATAGGTTGGACATTAGAGGAGAGCAGACTTGTAGCTTGTACTTGGACATTTGATTCAGGAAATCAAAGGAGCAGTTGCAGCGATTATTATGAATTCATGTGTAGTGAGTTTGTGATGATGTATTTTCTATGTTTTACTTTTATTTTAATGATATACATATTTCCTTTCCATATCTCGTTTCTTCAGTGGTTTTCCTTAAAGTTTATAAGCAAAATTCTTTGCATAAAGCTATGTTTTTATGGGAACATCATTTTGTATAATTTTCCTCCTTTCTTAATGAATTCATATGCTCATTCTCATTAAGACCTTTTTCTTCTTCCAAACACTACACTAGACTGACAAACCCTAAATCCATCACAAAATTATTGCTACCTTGCTCCTCTATATATTTGTTGTTGTAACCCTTTGATCCTTTAACCTAGCTACCTATTTTCATTCCTTATCCAGCATCAAAACCCTAAAAACTCAAAACCTACCTGAGCATAGCATACCTAACCTAAAATCCTTTCCCATTCTAGTCATCATTGGTTGTGAATCCATAGAGAGATCCCTCTCTAGTTTAGCAGGGCTAGCTGCTGAACCGCAAGTGGTTTGAGTTTGCCACTTTTGATTTCCCTTCTCAGCCTTGGGATATTGTGGAGGATAACACAGCCCTCACTTTCCTTTAGTATCAGTCAGCTATAAAAGAGTTATTATCCTTGGCACTAGTGCAAATCTGTTGGCTATGGCCTCAATAAGCATGACCATTTCTTAGAATACATAAGAAATTTAAAGGGCCTTATGGATATACTATTCCAAAATAATGACCACACAATAGAGTTGGAGAAACAAAATAGAATATGCATAACTGAAAACAAGGCACTAAAATAAGAGAAAACCAAAATGTAAGACTATTAGACATGTGTTGTTGAAGTACATGGATCTTACGATGCAATCATCAAGAAAGTATATCCTTACCTTCAGTAGATTTAAAATATTTTGACAATGCTTTTACAACTCTCGAAACAAGCCAAAGAAAAAAGTACACAATTGAAAGGAGTGTCAAGTTCTTTCAATCAACTAAGGTAATGACACAATTATTACCCAAATTCTCACCAAGAAATCTTGAGAATTAGTGAATGGGAGTTGAGCTATGATTATGTCGCTATGAATAGAGCCTTGTAGACTCAAGAGAAGCTAAAAAGTGATCTAGCCAAACCAATGATTTTATATCAAAGGAACCACTTCTTAGAAGAATGATTGATCAAAATGCATAAACAACCACCTATTGAATGTGAGTGAGGAGCAAGTTTAGATTAGAAAATTAATAAATAATTGGACAATGTGCTATATAATATTCCCTTTTCATGATATGGTCAAAATGGATGGAATCTACCCATGGTATTTTCCCATGGCATTTACCTTCATTTTTTGAGGGAAAATAATAAAACAAGGTTTCTAGAAAATCCATCAAGGTTATAAAATGGGATAGGATCTAAGCATTTGGATCATCTTGAGTTTTCTATCTATTTTTTCTTTCTTGAGAACTTGGCGAGGCCAATTCTAGTTTGATCCGGGGGACGAAAACCCCATGGGTGTAATTTGTCTAGTGGATCCATCCAGGGTCCACTATTGTGCTTCAGTATCTTGATTTATCATTTGATGAGCAGCCTTGCATGCCATTGGCAAGGGTTTTCTATGTTAACCAATTTGGCATGTATTATTTGCAGTAATTAATTAAATAAAGTGGTTGTGTTTCTATATCCCTTCTGTGTTCTCATTCTTGTTGAAAGCTTACGTTAATTTGAACACTAAAGTGTGTTAGATCTGTTAAAATTGTTGACATTTTGGATCTTATAGTGGTATCATAGTTGTGCACCCTACCAGCCTGAGAGTTTATTGCAGATCCAACTTCATTCGGTGATTTTCCATAATCACCCTAACTAAAATTTCAGCAATTTAAGTGGTTTTCTATAGTCATCATAATTAGTCTATTATTATTTCGAAGTTTATTGTTTTCCAGGTGATTTTGAAGAAACCCCATTGTGCATTGCAGAAGAAATATTTGTTTGAAGGAGGGAAAAATATTGCGTTGGCCCAATTATTGATTTAAAAGCCAAATCTATATTAAGCATGTTCTAATTATTAAAGGGGCCCTTTTTTATTAAAAAAACATGACAGTGGCGGGGGCCATGAGCATAGATCAAGGTTAATTTATTTAAGGCTAAAAGAAAAATAAAAAGGGGGACATATTAAATATAAATCTCAAAAGACCAAACTTTTATTTAGTGGTCGAATTACCATCAAATTCAAATTTACTGGATGCTGAGTATTATTTTTTTAGGGCTGAATTATATTTTGCATGAAGAGGGACGAATCTGTCTCTTGTTAAAAGGGTCGAGTTGGTTTTCATGGTTCATTCAGAGAAGCTCTTTCTTGTTATGGTCCTCAAAGGATCGTGAATTGATTTCTTTTTTCTATTGAAGAGGTTGAGTTAGTCTCTCCAGAGGGACAAATTTGAAGACTAAGAAATTGTAGAAGCCGAGTTGGTGCTATCAAGCTGATTTGATTATTTCTGTTGGGAAGCTAAAAACCAAATTTTGTAGCAGAGAGTGGCTGCAAGCACAATTTTTTTCAGAAGCTGAAATTGTTTGTTCATTAGCCAAAACCACCCACAAAACTGCACAACAAGATTCGTGAAAATAAATCGGGAAGAGCCCACGCAAGTTTTAGGTTGACTCATGTGAAATTGTGAGGGTTGAACGCCTAAAGACCAGTTGCCTCATGCCAAGATCATATGATCGTTGGAAAATTAAGCTGAAAGGTAGTGGCTACAGTGAAAGACACAATCAACGAAACTTCATTACATAAAATATATGACGACGGTATCCTTGAAGATGAGTTCATTATCAATTACCAGAACCACACTTTTCTGTAACATGCCATATTAACAGAGGCCAAAAATGCCAATTGAATATCATCCACCTATTGCAAGATAAAACAAAGAAGACTTCATTCAACAGATCTATTGCATGGTCAACCAAGGCTAATTCCTTGTTTGGTGTAAGAGGATTGAAAGCATCACAAAAATGATCCAATTTCATGTTCACGGGATCTGGTGAGGAATATTTGACAATAGTCTAGCTATTTGATACTAAGGAGAGATTTCCCAGGGAAGGTTGATTTCTTATTAGCGTAAGTGTGCCAAGGGTTAAAACCTTGGATACCGAGAACATCAACGAAGGTAATGAAGCTACTCATAGGGAATTTAGTATTGTTGCTGGCACAAATAGTTGTTTAAGGCCATGAGGCCATAAGCATACATTGTGAAAATGTGGCATAGGGTTTGGAGGTTTGTGGGCCATTGCACAGAAAATAGAGCCGAGAGTTTTCCAAGAAATAATACGGCCACAAATTCTTCAAGTTACCCATTCAGCCACGAAGGGACATAGGCGCATTAGTCTCATGGAAGTGTGAAGGACCGCCAACATGGAACAATTCTAAGGCTATTGTTGAGGTCACTTTTCGGTTAGCTAAGGAGAAGGTTATATAGAACCCTTTATTCATTTTCCCTATGAAGTTAGTGGAAATTTTTAGCATCAACGCTCGAAGGAGTTGAGTATGGTTGGGTGTGATTATGCTTTCACCCATTCTCAACCCTCCTACTCCGAACTCAAACCTTCTTATCGTCGTCTCCTTCATTACAAGAAACGACTCTTTGTCTCCCATAGAAGACAGGAACTTTTTGCTCTCCTTTTCCACTCCCCTAAACAATTTTGGGGTACCATCCTTTCCCAACAATCCCCTATTCCACCTGACCTCGACCCTACATCCATGTTCTCTCACACTTCCAACCTTTATCATATTCCTGGGCAAGCCCAAATTCATGTTACCTCCCCACCCTCTTCATGTTATCTATTCTCAGACAGAGATATCAAAGAGGCCATTTGGGTGATGAATAGCAGCAAAGCAGCCAATGAGGAAGGCTACCAAGCATAATTATTTAAGCACGGTTTCCGTGCTTTGGTTACCTACTTGGCTGATCTCTTCAACCATGTAGTTCGTGAAGGTTTTCCACCGACATGGGCACACCACATCATCCATCTGATCCACAAATCAGGTTCCAGCCCAGATCCCAATAACTACAAAACGATCATGGTGTGTCACACGTTCTTGAAGTTGTATGCTATTGTTCTACATAGGAAGCTCCCCTGTGACCTTGAGCAGAGACAACTCAGAGCTAGGGGACAGGCAAGTTTTCGACCGGATCATCAGACCATTGACCACATTTTCACCCTTCGCGTCATGATTGAGGAGGCACGACACCGCTCTTTGAAAGTCTACTGTTTTTTCATAGATTTTTGGAAATATTTGACTCTGTTCCGAGGGAGGCCTTGCTCTAGAGATTTAGAGATATTTGCATTTTTGCAACCCTATTGACCGCTATTATGCGCCCATATGAGTCTGTTCTTGGTCGTCTTCACGCAGCTCATTGGATGTTTGATTTCATTCGAAGCACTATTGGGGTTAAAGAGGGTTGTCCATTGTCCCCTACCTTGTTTCAGATCTATATTGATGAGTTGGAAGCATTTCTACATGAGCATATCCAGGACACTGATGGTTTCCTTCTTCACCTTGTTCTAATATCTATTTTACTCTTTGTTGATGACATGGTCCTCCCCTCCTCATTCCCAGAAGGATTACAGAGGCAGTTGGATGCCTTAGCTTTGTTCTGTGACCATCGATAGTTGACGGTCGACCTGGGTAAAACCAAGGTTATGATCTTCAACGGGGTGAATAAAACCTCAAAACTTCACTTTCTATTCAGAGGGGAGGAGATTGAGATCACCAACATGTATTACTTGGGGGTGCAATTTTCAGGTCCCCGCTTCAGTTTGCAACCAGTGCTTCAGCCTCGAATCAACAAAGGATATGGATCCTTAGCCCTTCTCGAGAGACAGTGCTTTTGACATCACTTCAAGGACATCTCGTCCAAGATGAGCCTCATGGACACCTCGATTCGTCCCACTATTCTATATGGCTCAGAGATTTGGGGACCGTCTTTACTTGAGTCAAACTGGGCTTCAGCTAAGAGAGTCCAGATTCTTCTTCTCCGCCGCATCATTAGGTGCAAACTGACAGTGCCGCAGCACATCATCCTTGCAATGTTTGGAGCTCAGCCCTTTCGGATTGAGACGGTCTTTAGATTGGTTTCATTCTTGCATCATGTCCAGGGCTTGGCAGACTCGATAAAGAGTAGGGACCATTATCCTTACTTGGCATATTGCTCTTCTAAGATTATTTCCCATTCTACCCCCTCAAGGCGAGCTAGATGTTGGTTTACATGAGTTTCAAACCTCTTAGAGTCAGTGGGAATTCAGTTGGATCGTCTCTCCCCTTTCCGATATTCCTTATATGCTCCCAGTCACCTTTTACCTACTAAATAGGAGCCAAACAAGATCATCATGGAGGACATCTACAGGCAGTTCATCGAGGTCACCTGGGTCAATCCTCGAGGAGGGTTGTGCCCAAATATGGCCTTCTATGTTGAGCACTCCTTGGAGTTAAGAGACGGGCTCATTGTTCAACCCCAGTATACGTTTCACCACTGGATGCATGTTCTTCACATTCCTCTAGGCTAGTTTAGAGTAGGATCTCATAGACTTTGGGTAGAGATAGACCACCAGGTGGATAGACTAGACAAACTCTTCCAGGTATGTCATTTACAGGAAATGGAGACTGAGGTGCACTTCATCCTTAGATGTCGTGTCTACTATGAGATCAAAGGAATTTTTCATTTCTTGTTCAGAGATTCTCAAACCCTCACCGACTTTTTCAAGTACCTCGATCAGAGATGTTTGGCCCCATATATGCAAGAGGCTCTTAGGTTCTGAGCACATATTCTTCAGCCTCCCATCAGACCAGACCCCACACAGAGGATCATGACATTTTTCAAGGGTACTACCTTCAGACAGGGGCACCAAGAGATCAATTGATACTAGTACGTATCTAGACTCTAGATCAGTGAGGATCCGTGGGACCTCACTCTGCTACACGAGATGTCAGCAGCAGTTTCGTCTCAGACCCATTCTTGGGAGACAGACTAGGTCCTCCAGCATTCAACAACATGTGAACCCCCCAGGACATGATTTAGTGGACAATTTGCACTTGCCATCAGCTCTTCATCGGGCCAACAGACATTGTTGAGTTTCTTCAACATTATTCATTCAGCCTTAGATGTTAGGAGAGATGGGTCTGATCCTCAGACCTATTAGGTCCTGGATCTTCTCCGCTAGAGCCAGATGTTGATTTACTTCATGCATTGTATCTTTTATAGGAGACTATTGAGTTCTCCCACTTTGTATATACATCAGTGTACTCAATAGTCCCTTTGGCCTACTTTGTGGTCACTAGTTGGACATGAATATAATTATCTTATCTAATTATCTAGATGAGTCATTCGATTTGGTAAGGCTGATAGTTATATCTATTGGGTGTAGTGGAAGTTGTGTTCTTTGGTTTATTTTCATGTTCTCCAGAATTATTGTAAACCCTCTACAAATTAAATAAAAGAATTTCTCCTATTTCAACTGTATATCTCTGTGGTAAAATGGTATTTAAAAAAAAATATATCGAGAGAAATAAAGGAAGGGAAAGAAGAAAGGGAAAATCACTTTTATTGCTAGTGAAACTTCAAATATTACCTTTCAAGCCTAGTATAGGTAAATCTCTTAGAGGGGTGTAAATCAATTTTATTAAAGAAAGCTAAGGAGAGAGAAGGAAGGCTAAGTATTGAGATTCATTGATGCAAATCCATAATGTCATCACTTTAGTTTTGGAAATGCTATAGGAATCAACATAGAAATACATTAGTTGATTCTTTGTGGATAAAAAATGTCAACAACTTACAAATCAAAATCAAGACCTGAACAACTGATCTTTCTCGAAAAGAGTCTATGTCATTATGTAGCAAAGGTGCTCATCAAGAGTGAAGGAAGGACAAGGAACAAAGGTTAAGATCTTCACACTTGGATCTGAGTTACAACGAATGAAGTTAGTCATAGACCTTTGTAAATTGGAGGAATTAGACACATGTCTGCCTGAGGTGGGGAAACTAGAACGGAAGAAACTTAGTTGGGCTCTCAAACCATCCATGCTTGTGTTGATACAACCCAAACTTTGAGAGCATCCTTGTGAAGAGGTCAACCTCACAACTTCCTCTTGTCTCAATGGGATCATAGCTTTAAATTGTCTCTACCACCTTACAATAATGATATCATGAGGGAGATATTGTAGCTAATAGTAGAATCCCTTCAAGGGTTGAACAACATCATGCTTCTTGCTTTTAAGAAGCAACACAAAATATTAGAACTGATGGCAAAGTTGTTCGTTGGTGCCCCAACAGAGAATTATAAGAAGAAGTCTATGGACACTTCAAGAGAATATATCAGAGACACTCAGAGAATTCGATTTTCCAGAGTAGCAACAGTTAGTTGCCGAAGACCTCGAGCTTTAGTGAGGAAGCAGAGTTAGTGAGGGGTAGGGACAATGACCCTCAGGAAGTTTTTCTAGATTTGGAGAGGTACTAGTAAGAGGTTGATTTATTCTCAGTGAGGTAGTGCAGAGGAATGTGCAGTTTCTTTAGAAGAGTAATTTGATTTGGCTGGAGAAAAATTTGATTCAACTTTCAGAGGCTGGGAAAGTATTCTAGAGGGTCGGAGAATCAGTTTCCTCAATAAAGATAGGTAGAATGACTTGATTAGAGGCAATTCCGGGCTATACGTCCAAGGGTCTACGCAGAAGCTAATCTAGAGGGTCTAGGAGGATGCATTTTATGAGGTAGGGTTGTGTTGGGGTTACTTGTGGAGGAGGGGTAATTCCCGTAGATAATTTTGGCTAGATTTACTTGATTGTTGGATTTCCAGTTGGGCATCCATAGATTGTACTCACATTTCACTTCCGCATAATTATAAGACCCTCAGTTGCTGCACCAATTTTCCTAAGTTTGGGTTTTCCGAGGACATTTGTCCAAAAATAACAATGTTATTTTTATGTGCATGATAGATTTTCTTAGTTTCTATTGCTATTATTTCCACAGTTTATTTGTGAAAATAACAGTGTGAATTATTTGATATTTTCCGTAGCAGACAGCAAATGATTTTTTAAATAAATTAACAATTAGAAATATAATCTTGAGTTGTTATGATAAATGAAATTTTCCCATGGTATCAGAGTGTGAGTGATCAACCAGGAAGCTCAGAAGCGAAGGAAAGAATTTCGCTGCTCAGATGGAGCAATGGGATGAAATTCTTAGAGGCCATGTAGTTCCTTGATATGCGAGTCGAATTTATGGGGCAAAAGTTCGATTTTCAGTGGTTGTGCTGTAGAAAATTAGGTTTGCGTGGGATAGTGATTCTAGCAGTTAGAGGGAGCAACCATATCTCAGATTTTTGCTGCGCAGATTCCTTCATTGGATGGAGAGGGTTTTGTAGCAATTTCAATTGCAGAATCAGTGTCCAATGGAAGAGAAAATAACACACAACTAAGGGAAAATTTCTCTCAGGGAACTTCGAGTCTCAAAAGTTTGATTTTTCCAATAGCAGGTTGGCAGTGGTTGAGTCAAATTTTCTCATTCCAGGAGGGAGTGCGAGTAGTAGAGCAGTAGCCGAGAAGAGGGAAGAAGGAGTTTTCAACTAGATTGGAGATGGCCACAATGAGGCTTAGAGATTAGGATAGGTTGGACGATTCCTCCAACTATGTCATCTAGAAGGATATGATGTCCTTCTTGTTAGATGAATATGGCCTAAAGCTCTACATAGATAGTTTTGTGGCAATTCCATAGGATGTGGATCAACTAAAATAATACAGGTAGGAAATGGCGAAGGTGAAGAAGTTGAACCTAGATGGAGTCTAAGACCATATACTCTTGTTAGAAAATCAAAAGGGTAGAAATATTGTCTTACTCTTGATAATTACTTGTGATGTTTCTTGTTATTGCAATTATTTATATCTTCTTTCTTTTAGTTCATCAAGCAATTACCAAAGCAACAACACATAAACAATAGACACCAGATATAGGCACTATGCCAGGGTAAAACCCCCCTTAAGGGGAAAACCTAGTGAAAAACTTATTTGAGACTCTTCACCGTCTAACAAGACCGTACCTTCCCTCCACACCAAGTCAGCCTCCCATAATTGCGACCCCTTTCCAGCAACTTTGGCTAGGCAATAACTTTCGGAAACTAGCAGCTTCCAGCAACAGAGAAACTTGGAAGACTTTGATCTCCCAATTCAGGACACAAAATAGAGAGAGAGGGGCACCAAAATTTTGAATTTTCCTTTCTCCATAGACTTCCCCAAACTCGCATTCACTTCATCTTCCCGACAATAGACTTCACACTTTTTCCCAACTACAAGAGAACTTCGCACTTTTTCCCAACTAGAAGATATATCAAACTTGTGTGTGAGAATGATGCTACAAATGAATTTGATGAGCTTGTATTTATAGGTTCCATGTGAGTTCGAATAGAGTCTTTAGGCTGAATTGATCTACTTCTAAGTCGACATGGTGTGGAGGATACATAAATCATTTTTGACTCAATACTTAACCTTTTTACATGATTCAAAAGCCCAAGAAGGGTCTTTTTAAAATTACAATGAACCTATTGAGTCAAAATAAATCCTAAAGGAACTCAATGGGGACTTTGATCTAAAACATGCTGACCGAAGCATGAAACCTATGATTTTATAAGTCACAATAATAATAACAAAATTTATTTTTTTATTCTTTTGACAAGTACATTACATGAGGACTCAATTACATTAATGACGACCAAACATAGTTACATTTTCCAACACTCCCTCTTAACTAGGGAGGTATTCATAATGTACAAATACAATGGAAGATCTCAAACTATATGAATCATGAAGAACTTTAGGCACCACAATGCCATGGACTAGACTCCTGACCAGGGAAATCTATCCAAGTGGTTTTTCAACAATTTAGGCACTGTAATTCCATGGACTAGATTCATGACCAAGGAAATCTATCCATGTGGGAATAAGATGGACTCAATCTTTTAGCCCCTCTAGTTACCATCAGGCTTACTTGCTAACCATCAACCCAAAAAATCCAGGTGTGTATCAGAGCTTAATGACAAACACCACCTCTCCAACTATAGGACCTACACATCAACTCAAAGTATTGGTCAGATGTACTCCAAAGAAATGCTTCACTCATAAAGCCTCAATGCCCCTTCATCCAATAGATCAAGGACCACAAATCTCTCCTGATCAAACTAATCAGTAACTAGCATGCTAACAAAAACCTTTGAGAGATTTACCTGTATAAACACAACCCTAACCAATAATATATGTACATAATTGAATACAAATCTCTAGGGTCATCCAGATAACTTGATGTTGCTTCTCATCTTTTCATAGTAGGACTATCAACCGAATATTTAACATAATATTCCTTAATCATACAATTTCCTTTCCTACTTCCCATGCAACAACATATCCTCTGAAATTCATTCTTCAATCCAAACCAAGTTATGCCCTCCCTCTCAACTAGGGAGCATCTTATTATCCAAGCTCCCTTTTAATCTTAGAGATATCTCTTTTATTCATGCTTCCTCATGGATATTAACTTCTTCTTTTCAAAGTCGAAGAATATTTCATGGCCTCCAACCATTTTATCAAAGTTATCCTCATCATGCTTATCACATCAATGAGCATCTTCACAGTATTGAATATTGTGTACATGCACAACTTAGATAGAAACTACAACCAAGTTTATAGAAGCATGAATTTAGCCTTATCAGAATCATGGAAGCATTTCAAATTCATGCATATTAGATACCCAGACTTAATTACAAACAATAGACATATACTCTTCAACATCTTGTTAGGTACTTTATCATAAACCCTAGACAACTTCATAACAACCTCCATTCCATCTAGGGTTTCAATGTTCCTTCCAAAGGTATGAAATACCTTACTTCAATATGTAGCAAATCCTAAAAACAATTCAAACAAATATATGTTTACAAAGCATCTAACGACTTTTCAAAATTCATATGTTAGACTTCCCACTAAGGTTTCATACAAATCCTAGCTTTCATACAAAAGAGTCAATCAAAACCAATCACAGCTTAGTCATTAACATGACCAACTTCCACTAGGGTTAGTTCCAAACCCTAGATTTTCGATCAACCATCAATCCCAACCAAAACATAAATTTCAAAAATGTTACACAAATCTCAAATTATCATATTGTCATCATACATCAGGGATTTTTACTTCAACTAAGGTTCAACTCCAAAACCCTAGAATTCCATTTTCACAATCTCAACAATCATTAAATAAATAGATCTTAGATTGTTATATCACACATACTAGACAATGTAACTATTACTAGGATTTAGTTGCAAATCCTAGATTTCCAAATATCATCATCCTAGAATCTCAGACAAGGACTTCCATCAAATCCTCCGACTTATGACCATCAATAACTAGGTCAACACATATATCTAGGAATTCATAACCATACATAAGCATATCATATGTCCTGCAACATTAATACATCGCACCTGGACCAAGCTAGGGTTTCAACCAAAAGGAAATATCTATATATGACTAGATTTCATCATCATGTGAAGAAATTTCATATTATGTGTTAGTCAAACCCAACTTTACAAAAATATGAAATAAGAGTTAGACATACAAACTTGATTATATTAGGGTTTGATTAGAAAAACATACTCATACTAAGGAAATCATTTCTAATACATTATAAGTGTCTTTCTCATACATTCCACCAAACCCTAATGATTTAGGGTTTCAATGTAGAAACATAGCAAACCTGACATTCCTAGAACTTCAAAGGTTCCAGATTTTAGACCTTATCATTCATCCCTAACAAAATAGTTTTTCCAGATCATACCAAAATCCCAAACATGACATCATCAATAAAACTTCAAATAACATTTCACAATATCCCTAAGTAGTTTAGGGTTTCAGACATTCACATTAGCATACCCTTCGGTTAGGGTTTTCGAGAACCTGTCTAAGGTTCTACAAAATCAGTCAAGAATATGAGTGGGGTGGGTAGATTTATCTAGTGATGGATCACCCAAAACAAGAATCATTGAGATTCAATGTAGCTAGACATAACAATGTTAATAATAGATTGTTAAATGAATAATCCTTTCAATATAAGGAAAACAATGTATTTAAGACATACCTTTGTTCCTTGCCCAACCTTATCTTGAGAAGTCCTCCTTCATACTTATTGCATATGTTTTTCCTAATCAATACAATAGAGGGAGAATAGTGATTAGTATTTAATATAATCAAAACTAAATGAATACAAGTAACCAAAAATTGAAAGGAAATGAGATACTTATCTTAGGGAGTTGTTGGGGTTTCCCTCCAAAGCTTGAGGGATACCTACAAACTTATAAAAACAATAAAAATGTATTTTCCAAAATATGCTAAAAACCTATAAATTCTAAAGCATATAAAACAAGATATCTAAAGCTACAAGCAAAGGGCTTAGTAGTGTAAGTCCCTAATGTCAGATTCTTAGAGCCTCCTTCCTCTGCAAAGTTAGCATGATCTCTATATTTGTTCTTATTCTTTGGATTGTTAGGACAGTCACTCTTGTGCTGACCCTTCTTATGGAATTGATAGCATTCTATCTGGGACATGTCAACTTTCTTCCTTGGTCCTTTCGATTTATTTCCTTTATGTTGACAAATGTAGGCATTTGTTACTCCTTTAGGATTGGAAACTAATGACATTCTTAATTCTTCCGAAGTGCAGGCAGTTCATAGTTTTTCAAAGGTGGGGGCTACCTTCAAACTATTGAATCTTGTAGCAAATGCCCCCAAGTAGGTGGATATCCTAATAGAGCAGTGATCACGAGTTCTTTGTCTCGAACAATTTCATCAATGGCCAATAGATCATCCCTAATTCTTGCTATCTTCACAAAGAAGGATGCCACAATGTCTTCTTTAGTCATGTTTGTGGTAAGCGCATTCTTCAAAATTTCTTCTTGACCAATGTTCTTAATAGTAAATAACTTTGACAAGGCTCCATACATTCCCTGAGTGTGATCGATGTTAGCTATGAATGGGACAAGGTTGTCCTTTATTCCTTCTACCATCAGAGTCATGGCCACCAATTATAATTCCCTGTATTTCACTTTGTTAGCATCACTATAATCTTATATAGGCATCTTTATTTTTCCTCTGACCAAGTTGAGTACCTTGTTCTTTTAAAGGATTAGGTCAATCCTCTTTTTCCAAGACTTGTAGTTTGAGGCTCCTTCAAGTTTGTTCTCTACCTTGATCAAGTGCTTGAGACTGCCTTTTTACTTCCTTCTTCACCAAAGCTCTGCTTTCCATGTTAAGAAATAAGAAAGGAAGAAAGGTTTTCTTATTCTTCATAATTACTTGTGATGTTTCTTGTTATTACAAATATTTATATCTTCTTTCTTTTACCTCATCAAGAAATTACCAAAGCAACAACACATAAAACAATAGACACCTAATGCAAGCACTATGTCAGGGAAAAACCCCCCTCAATGGGAAAACCCAGTCAAGAAATTATTCATTTCAATAGTATTCTTTGAGATTCTTCACCCTAGACCAAGAAAATACCTTCCCTCCACACCAAGTCAGCCTCCCATAATTTCTACCCCTTTCAAGCAACTTTGATTAGGTAGCAGCTTCCGGTAATAGAGAAACTTGGAAGACTTTGATCTCCCAATTCAGGACACGAAATAGAGAGAGATATGCACCAAAAGTTCAAATTTTCCTTTCTTCTTAGACTTCCCCAAACTCGCATTCACTTTGACTTCTCAGAAACAAACTTCGCACTTTTTCCTAGCTATAAGAGAACTTCACACTTTTTCCTAGCTACAAGAGATATTGACCTTGTGTGTGAGAATAATGCTCCTAATTAATTAGATGAGCTTGTATTTATAGGTTCCATGTGAGGTCGAATAGGGTACTTAGGCCGACTTGATCTTCTTCTAGGCTGACATGGTGTGGATGATACATAAATAAATTTTGACTCAATACTTAACCTTTTACATGATTCAAAATCCCAAGAAGGGTCTCTTTAAAAGTACAATGAATCTATTCACTCAGAATAAATCCTAGAAGTCCTCAATAGGGAATTTGACCTAAAACACATGACCCAACCATGAAAACCATGATTTAACAAGTCACAATAATAATAATAATAATAATAATTCTTTTATTTATTCTTTTGACAAGTACATTGCATGATGACTCAAGTACATTAATGAATACCGAACATAGTTACACTTTCCAACAAGTCTCACACATAACTAGCAAGGATATTGTTATGAAACTAGCTTCAAGAAAGATAGAAAAGATAGATCAACACCTTAGAATTCAGCCTCTTCGAGAGGGAAACCTCCTTTACATTACATAAATGAACAATTCTTGGATGATCCAAATGACAAAACCTCATTTCTATATATAGGAGTCTAAGGAGTCACAATATAAGCCAACTGACCTAACAATAATAATATAAAGCCACAAAAATAACAATAGAGGGATTCTATGGGGCACAGTAATAACAATATGGGGGCAATAGGGGCACAACAATATTAATAAGGGATATAACTACAATAGTTATGGGGTAATCACTAGTATTATAGGGACCCAACATGCCCCTCTCCTTCAAAAAATTGTTGTCCTCAACCCCTGAGTAGTTATGGATACTTTTGCATAAAATTCTCATCCTCCCATGTGGAATCTTCAGCGGATAAGTTCTTCCACTTGATAAGATACTCTGAAATTGAATGATTTCATAGCTGTCGAGTTCTTGTTTCTGTGACTGCTTCCGGTTCCAATATAATTTTTCCTTCCTCGTCAAGTTCTGGCAATATTGTTTGAACTGGGAGCTTGTCGCCTATAACCTTCTTTAACATGAAACATGGAAAACTGGGTGCAATCGAGAAGCTGCAGGAAGCTCCAATTTGTATGCCATAGTACCAATCTTTTGCAACACCTTGTACAGACCATAATACTTTGGTGATAATTTATTATCCTTCTTAGCATGCTTGAGGGACATTTGTTTATATGGTTGTAGCCGTAGGAATACCCAGTCACCTACATCAAAATTCTTTCGCTGCGATGTTGATCTTGCCTGTTGTTTCATTCTATTCTGTGCCAACACGAGGTTATCCTTTAAGGGTTGGAGGACTTGTTGTTGATGTTCGATGTGATGTTCCACTGCTTGAACCTTAGAATTTTCTCTTAAATATGATGTGATGGATGGTGGTTGATACCCATAAAGTGCCATAAAATGGGGTCATTTTTGTTGTTGTATGGAAGGAAGTGTTATACCACCATTCAGCCAGAGGCAACCATTTGACCCATTATGTCTGTTTATCAGATACAAAGCAACGAAGATATCCTTCCAAAAATTTTTTACTATCTCAGTTTTCCCATCAGATTGAGGATGATAAGATGAGCTATGAGCTAACTGAGTACCAAGACAAGAAAATAATTCTGTCCAAAAATTTCCAGTGAAAATGG
>APFE030054169.1:0-13645 GCA_000404065.3 Pinus taeda
GGGGGGCGATTCCTGCAACTATGATCTGGAAAATTAAGATACCATAAAAATATCTTTAAAAATCGGCAAACATCAGATAGGCCTAAAAGTCCAGATTTCAAGATAAAATTGGGATGTTATAGAGATGTTAGCAACACTGGATTATAGAATCCTACCAGACTATAACAGTGAGTTGGCAGGTACACACATCAATAACGACAATATTAGACCTTTGTTCAATATCTTGTAAATGAAAATCTAAGTATGGCTAGCCACACCCTAATTGTTTTCCCCTGATCATGACTAAGTATGGGGTGTTTCATGTAGAATACCAGTTCTGCTTGAATGAGCAATCCCTTCCAATGTTGCAAGAAGCAAGGAGTTGGAGCATCAAGAGCAAACTTCACAAAATATCCTAGGAGCAAAGAATTCCATATATATATATATATATATATATATAGAGAGAGAGAGAGAGAGAGAGAGAGATTCCAAAAAACATGTGCAGAATGTCAAATTAGTTGCAGAAAATATGAAAAGAGAAAATTGGCACGTGCTAAGGAGACAGAAGTAAAGTTTGACCAGCGTTGATTCATCTATCTGACTTCTTTGACTAGCATTGACTGCAGCTTTTCTGCTCTGTTTGATTTCTTTGACTGGGAGGACAAATATTTTGTGATTCTGTGGAATCTCAGCCTGCTGACTTTTTTGGACCTGTTGACCAGTCTGTGATCTTTGGACCTGTTGACTTCTGCATTGACCATAATTTGACTCCTGCATTGACCAAGCTGCTGAAGTACAGAAAGTTGATTGTTGACCAGAATTTTGATTGGGAACATTCTTGAAGATAGTTTTTCTCTGCTGACTTATATTGACTTGGATTATTTGTTGGTCAAAGGGTTGACTTTGACTGGTTTCATATTGGACAAATTTGGATTCTCTCTCATAAGGAAAGGTTGCTGGGTTTTTCCTGTTTTCCCAGGATAAATACTGTTGTTCATTGTCTTGTTTCTCTATTGTGATCTCTACTGATCTCTATTTGATGATTATCTGCTCTAATTGTTAAAGTTGAATGCTCTAAAGTTTAATACATCATTAGAAGTAGTTACCAAAGTTGAAAAAATTACCTAGGCCTAATTGACCTAGAAAATTCAACAAAAGGTGCATCTAAAAATTAAAATGCATATCCCCAATGTCATGTACAAATCACCCATCAGTGGAGTCAAAAGGTATTGGTTTCTACAATGAATTTAGAATGAAATTGGTTTGTAGCCCATCAGTGGTTAGGTTTGAACTTTGTATCTTTGCTCTTTTATGGCCACATATCTGTGAAAAACCCTACTTCAAATCTATCCTCTATTCCGAAAAACTAAAATAATTGCTTCCGTAAAATCCAACTCACCTCACAGTTCTTCCTCAACTAATGTTTCCTGTAACCTTGATAAAATGTTCCGAGAAGGGAAGCTTAACCCCTTCTTTACATTTATACAAGCCATATTTCACAGACTATATACTTAGCCCCCACCACTGTGCAATGTTGATTGTATGAGAGCAGGACCATCATCACTATAGTGTTAGGTTAGTTAAACATACCTGGTGACAAGGCTTGTGGTCGAGTGAAAAAGGTTCCAGATCTTTCATTTAGGCTCATAGAACCATACATTGCATATGCCTTTTATGCAATGTCCGGTGATAATCCGAGGAACTATATTATAGAGCACAGAGATTTCAAATTGAAGCCACCGTACAGATTTTTAAAGAATCACAGAGTACAACCATCGGAATCATTTAAAGCAGCCGCCTTATTTTTTGAAAGAGAAATAGTACAGAC
Source organism: Pinus taeda (assembly GCA_000404065.3). Lineage (NCBI taxonomy): Eukaryota > Viridiplantae > Streptophyta > Pinopsida > Pinales > Pinaceae > Pinus > Pinus taeda. Next base: position 1,808 of record APFE030054169.1, read on the forward strand.
TTTTTGACATAATTAAAATATGGCCTCCGTACTATCAAGTTGTACGATTTATTTCATTATCGTTGCATAATATTTTTCAGTTGCAACTTGCTGTACAAATTTGAGGAGCTTTCGTACATATTTTGATCAAACATTGTACCATTTCTGTATTTTCATAGGCCGTAGTCTAACTGTTCTAATTCTTGGAGGTTTTGGGGCATATTTTCTGGTCAAATTTGCCCAAAATTCGACAGGAATTTGTTGGAATCACAAGTTTGAACTTTGTTCTGTGAACAGTGAACTTTGCACAATCCAAGTGCCCCACAAGTATTTCAGGGCGCTGAATCCATTTATGCATTCAAAAACAGATTTTAAACAACAACAAAACAAAAGCATCTCGCAAAAAACCGTTTCACTGGATTCTAGACAAAAACTCCAAAACGGAGACTAGTTAGACAACATTTTTTATAGTGCCGTACAACTATACAATGTTTGTACACTTTTGAAAAGGATCCATGCGGACGTAATCACTAATAAGCAGCCATCTTTTTAATAAGCTATAGTTTTTTAAATTTTGCTGTACAGTCATATTTTAAAGAGCAATAGTTTTTTAGCTGTTAGGGATTGGTTTAAGACGATGGCCACTTCATCTAATATTATGCTCGAAGATAATCAAAAATTTAACTGTCAGATGAAAAGAGTGGATGTCCCCTAAACAGGGGACAAATGAGATGTTTCCTGAAATTGAGACTAGGAATGGTGCATCACCATTTGGCAAACTCCTTAGAATTTGCCTGAAACCTCTAATAAAAGTAAAGCCATTTTCTTGAAGAATATTTTGTTTTCTATTATGATGGGAGGTCATGGTTCTCTTCAAGAGCATTTAATGAGGATTAGAGATATTAAAGATCAGCTAAGGCTTATTGATAGGAAAGTGTAAGGGGGAGATCTTGTTATCAGTGAAGATTTTTCCCTCCTCTGGAAAGTTTATTGAGATGTTGAATATTACTGCAAATGATGCACTAACATTCCATTAACTTAGTGATAAGCTTCTGTAGAAGTAAGCGGATGAAGTAATATCGAAATAACAATGTTCACAATACTTCAAGGTAGCCTTAGCAACGAATTATAAAGAAAAAGCAAGTGTAGCAAGAGTGCGAATGGGAAAAAAAGAAAGCAGCAAGGTAAATGATTCAAGTAATTCAAAAGCTAGAAATATTTTTAAAGTCCTTTATTGTGGAAGGCTTGATCATAAAAGCAAACTTTATTGAAAGAAATTGTGGGATGAAAAGCGCATGTAGGGGGCTAGTCAAACTGACCAGAGGCAAGCCAAAGTGGCTAAGCATTATGAGGAGGATGAATATTATGTCTTTATGGCTAGAAATAAGGAGGTCCATGTAAACAAGGCTGATTGGTGATTCTGGGGCTTCTTGTCATTTCACTAATAGAAAAGATGGATGGAAGATTTTAAAGTAGATAAGGCATGTTAAGATTCTATGTTTTTGGGTGGCAGGATGAATATAAAATTTTCTAAAATGCATACATAAAAATGCAAGCTAAAAGGATGTTCTTCCTTAATATATTCTTTGTCCTCGGATTGGATAAAAATCTTCCTTCTATAAGTGAAATTATGAGGCATAATCCTCATCTCAATGTGATCTTTAGCAACAAGTGTTCAAAATAGTGTAACTAGGTTCGGTCTTCATCATGTGAAATATTGTAACAATGTAATTTTGTATCAAGAAATTATTCTTTTATATTTTTTATTTAGTTGTGGCTCCAATTGGTAACTAGGGCCAAACTCCATGTGGGTCATCTTATTAATGGAAGCTGATATTTGTCTTGGATCCCTCTCATCGAGAGGTGTAGGATTGATCTAAAGATCATCCAATTCCGATAAGTATTCATGGAGATATGGATTTATTTGTGTTGGGACAATTCGTCAAGGTCGGCCAGCAACCAAATAAACCCCACTTGTGCTCAACGTTTTAGTATAAATAGAGGTGGCATTCAAGTCATTTCAACACACTTAGGATCTCTTCATCTCTATTTGTCTTTGGGTTTTAGTAGGAGGAGATATCCTAAGGGATAACGCTGCCCTAATCTAAAGGGCAAAAGCCAGAACTGCTGGAACTGCCGGAACTGTGGAGAATAGCTAGAATTGTCAGAATTGTCGAAACTGTCAGGAACTGCCGGAACTGTTAGGAATAGTGAGAATTGCCGGAATTGTCGGAACTACCGAGAATAGCCGGAACTGTCAGGAACAGCCGAAACAGCAAGAAAAACTGACGCAGAGGGCAGAAGTTCAAACTGTCGAGAACTGCCGGAACAGCCAGGAAAAGTCGAAATTGCAGGAACTGCCGAGAAAAGCCAGAACTGCCGGGAAAAGCTGGAACTGCCGCAACTGTCGGAACTGCCGGAACTATCGGAACTGCTGGGAACAGCCGAAATTGCCAAAACTGCCGGAATAGCCTAAGCATCTGTCTCCGAAGAAGAGCAGCATGCAAGGGACAACTAACTAACATTGGGACAGTTGTATGGTACTTAGCAGCAAATACACCAAGCATGGAATGTTACAACAAGCATGCAAAGGATAACAAGCAAGCAAGATGCAGCTAGCACATAAGTCAGTATGGAAACATGGTGCAGCTATGGCACATAATGCAGTACAGTGATGGGTACAGTCATGATTAATGAAGCATGATGAGATGCAACATAGTGATGATGGGTGCAGCATGGTGCAGCACGTTGAGGTGCAGCATGATGACGAAATGCAGCACAACGATAGGTGAAAGAGTCACCTTGGAGAATCAGTTGAAGCAGCATGTCTTCAACTGATCTCATGTATCATCTTCTTAGAGATGATCTATGCTCTTATCTAGATAAGTCAAACTGTTGACTTCTATTGTAAACGTACTATCTCTCTCTCTCTCTGTTGAACTATTGAAGAACATATAAGAAGAATTGATCAAGGGTTTCCCCACATTGGGGTTTGACCCTAGCTAGAGCCACATCTTGTGTCCTCTTGTTTTGGCTTGTCTTCTGCGATTTATGTTTATGTTCTATTTGCAGTTTACTTTAATGCTGATGTGATTGCTAATCTGGAAAAGATATTGAGCTTACTATGAAAATTGAAATAAATTGCTCTAAGCATAGAACATACCTAAAATTTAACAATAAGGCATGTAAAGATTCTATGTTTTTTGGTGGCAGGATGAATATAAAATTTTCTAAAATGCACACATAAAAATGCAAGCTAAAAGGATGTTCTTCCTTAATATATTCTTTGTTCTCAGATTGGATAAAAATCTTCCTTCTATAAGTGAAATTATGAGGCATAATCCTCATCTCAATGTGATCTTTAGCAACAAGTGTTCAAAATAGTGTAACTAGGTTCGGTCTTCGTCATGTGAAATATTGTAACAATGTAATTTTGTATCAAGAAATTATTCTTTTATATTTTTTATTTAGTAGTGGCTCCAATTGAAGAGCCTTAAGATGAGTCATGTAAAAGAAATACAAATATGTATTGTTACACGTGTAAATGGAATTATTGCATGTCAAAAATCCCTCTAGATCATCAATGAAATACTCAAACATTTACCCATGGAATTGATACAAAGAAACTGCTTGAAGAAATTCTGGAAGCCTCTTGTTATCACGTTGGACTAATCAAGAATCACGCCAGCCCAATCAAGGAACACGCCGGCCTAATCAAAGGATCTTGTCTGCCTAGAGATGAGGAGGCAAACCTATTTAAAGGTTGCCTTGACACCTCCTCAAGACACACATTCATCATCATTCATTCTTAAATAAAAATGAAGTGAAAGGGTTAACGAAAGAAGGTAGCCACAGTCGTTGAGGAGGTATGTTGCCTCATGCGAAGTCATCATCATATCTGCGGCAATCTGATCTGGTCTTGGGCTTCATGTTTTATGAGTATATCGCTGGGTTGAAGGTCCATTCTAGCCGCAGTTGGAAGGTAGAAGCCATTTCCAAAGAGATCGAAGGAAACAAAGGGATAGAAGAGCCCTAACATGTGCCTACATTCTGAAACAGAAGACTCTGTTCTCGCTGCACTAGAACAGTCACACCTTTGGCATTACGAAATCTCAGATCCAGCTCTAATCAACAATTTGTCAGATGTATGAATGGTCTACATGAAGTGTGAGGATAAGAGGAGGCTAGATGAGCCTATCCTAGAACATATTCGCTGATTGTCATATTTATGTTCCAGACCTAGCATACTGTCCAGAACTGCAAAAAGAGACAAATTGTTTGGGTACATGTTTGAGGTATTGTCATTTGATGTTGAAGACATTTCTGAGTCAATATTTGGGTCATGTAATTTCTCAATTAAGATTCTATAAGAAAGAGTTCAAAGGGTTTGTCCTCTGAAGTTTAGGAGAGGTTTTTGCCCTGGCTTGGCGCCAATATCTTGTGTACTTGTGCATTTTGATCTTCTTGTTTTGGTAGCTGGTTAATGATAATAATTCGTGTAATCAATAAGAAGCAGAATCCAAAGAAATAATATCACAAGCAGTTATCACAGTTAAGAGAAATCGAATATTTATATTGCCCTTAAACATGGTATCAGAGGCAGGTTCTACTAAGGGCATGAAGAAGATCACCTCCCTTTCGAAGAAGTTGGCAAGCATTGGATCATTCTATAATAAGCTTCATCAGCCAAAAGATCAAGCAAGTTTGGGTCAGCACAAAAAGGCAAGTGTTTTCGGATGGATGAAGGAGCAGATCCGCACCACAGTGAGGCAACGACTTAAGGTTTGACTGCACCTCGGTTGGGTATTAGGTGTGGCAGACTAGGTCTCGAATCAAGAGCAGAAAGAGGGAAACAAGTCTCTTCAACTCGCACTACAGAAACATGTATCTTCGAACCTGTCTAAGCATATGTTTCTCGGTGATCCTTTGTTAAAATTGGCAACTAGGGCCAAACTCCATGTGGGTCATCTCATTTATGGCAACTGATATTTTTCTTGGATCCCCCTCATTGAGAGGTGTAGGATTGATCTAAAGATCATCCAATTCCGATAAGTGTTCATGGAGTTATGAATTTATTTGTGTTAAACGACAATTCATCAAGGTCGGCCAGCGACTAAATAAACCCCACATGTGCTCAACGTTTTAGTATAAAAAGAGGTGACTTGATTGTCATTTGTACACATACTTCACTCTTGATTTATCTCCACTTGTTTTAGGTTTTAGTGGAAGAGAAGTCTAAGAGGAGGAAGCCCTAAACGCATGTCTAGAAGGAGACCCTATTCGCTGTAAAAGAAGGATGCCATAGCCGCAAGTCTTGTGAAGGTTTGGCCACAGTTCGAAGGGAGATCTAGCACGGTTAAGGAGGCCTAAGTTCTAACAGCTGACCCTAAATGCAGCCTTATCATACCCTAGATGCCCTAATCTATACGTTGTTTTAGACAGCCCTTAGGCGCTAGAAAAAAGGCAGTAAACTCGCTGCCCTGACCAGCAAAGAAGGTAGGGACAGCGTGGGTGGTTTAGGGCTGTTAGAACCTCTTGGTGACTCCGTGGAGGGTTGTTCCATGCTACAAAGAAGCCGAGTTAGGTAGGGAGAATTGCGGACTGTTTGTGGGCAGCTTTAAGGTAAGGGTGACACTATTTGGTTGGCTAATAGGTGACAGCCTAAGTCACCTGACATGGGGATTCGGGATTTGTAGGATTCGGGGATTCGAGTGTCGGATTCGGACACGTTGACCCCCCGGAACAGGACACATACGATTTGCTATATATTATTTTATTAAATATATATATATATATATTAAAAATTAGATATTTCTTACATGAATTCTAATTAATAATACAAATTCATTGAGTGGTAAAACTCTAGAAACAGAATATTAGTAACCAATGGCCTCTGCAATGGAGATTACAATGTAGTCAAATAAAATTTTATGCATAAAGATTGATGGACAAACATTTTCATTAAGTACAAACTTCAAAGCAAGCAAAACACAACGAGAAGCAAACAAAAAGTGATTGGATAGGGTCCAAGGAGTCGGAAACTATTTTTAGTGGCAAGTTATTTACAATTTATTGGAAAAACTCTGCTGTGGCGCAATTATTTCCTTATTAAACCTGATTTTGGCACTCATTCTGCATACTTAAACTTGTTGATTGTGCTTCTGGCATTGAAATTCTTTCCAGTGTGCTGTTAGAGGGAAAACTTGGTGTTTATCCCATGTTAATGAATTGTTTGTGAATTGGGCAATAAAGTCACAGGCACACCACATTCTCACATATGCCATCTCATATTACATATTTATGGCAACTTTAGGAAGTTATGGCAGTTTAACAACGTGGCACTTGTCACTAACTAGTGTTTCTTATTGGTCACATATGATAACACTAACATTATATGACACAACCACTAAAATGGTTACATAATGCCAATGCTAGCATGTTTTGGTCCAACAAATATTTGGCTAGTAAATTGACTGAATTTCTTATGGTCAGATCTAGGTTAGTCTGGTGTGAAACATCCATGTATTGGGCACATATACCTTGATCATGTTGACAATAGCATATTAAGCTTTTGAAATGAGACCTAAAGCATCCCATTTCTTCACTAATAGCCTTCATCATCATGTGATTCAGCATTCTGTTTTTGTTCCTATATATTTTACCTTCTGTGTATATTAAGGTGACCTATATTACATATGGACCTATATTACAAATTCATTGTTTTTAACCCGCAGAAGTCATATTCTGGGATTCGAATTCCTGACGAATCGTATCCGATTCGCAGGATTCAGATTCGACAAGGGGTTTGGACGAATCCGGTTACATAGGTGACAGCAATCCCTGTGGAGGCTTCTTGGGCTGAAAAGTACCCAGAACAGTGACACAAATGGAGGAGACCCTCCCTTAACAAGGCCGCAGTTTTTGAGGATGTTTTAGGTGATTGTTTGAGGGTTGTTGTAGCACATGGGTGCCCTAACCAGTCACAGGAAGGAACAACAGCAAACACATTCTTCTACACCGCCTATCTGTTGTAAGAAAGAGACATTGTTGTGTTTTAAGTGCACATCTTGTCCATTGTCCTAAAGACCAGTCAAATTAAAGAGAGAGGTCTCTTCAGATGAGGAGATCCTATGTGTTGTCACAAAAGGTTCTTATCAGCAGTCTAGATAAAGGAACTGCTACCCATACCTAGCTCCTATAACACACAGATAAGCATTGTGTGTTTCCTAGGACTGTGGGATCATAGTCTATCTAGCTACTAAGACTGTGTGGCAGCTGCTAAGGTTGTGTCGCAGCATGACAAAGGCAGTACGGCAGCATGACAGAAGTTATGGTGCAACAAATGTGTATCAGGGTGTGCAGCACAAGTGTATCAAGGTGCAGCATGGTGTATCAAGATGCAGCACAAGGGGATGCAGCATGATGGGCACAGTAAGGTACAGTTTGAAGATGCAACACAAGGGGATGCAGCATGATGGGCACAGTAAGGTACAGTTTGAAGATGCAGCACAAGGAGGTGCATCATGATGATACGGTGCAGCAGCATGATGTGTGCAGCATGATGATGAAGAGCAGCAAGATGGGTACAACATGATGAGGTACAGCTCAGCAGTGATGCAGCATGGTGCAACTCTATGATCATGGACATGGTATGATGGTGCAGCATGGTGCAGCACTCTGATAGGGTGATGGAATAACATTAGTCCATACCAGTTAACTCACGAGACATCTTCTTAGAGAAGATCTATGTTCTTATCTTGTCAAGTCAAAGTGTTGCTTCTGTTGTAAATGTACTATCTCTCTCTCTGTCTCTATTGAACTATTGAAGAACATTAAAGAATAATTGATCAAAGGTTTCCCCACATTGGGGTTTGTCCCTGGCTAGCGCCACATCTTGTGTCCTCTTGCCTTGGCTTGTCTTTTGCAATTTATGTTTATGATCTATCTGCAGTTTACTTTAATGCTGATGTGATTGCTAATCTGGAAAAGATATTGAGCTAACTGTGAAAATTGAAATAAATTGCTCTAAGCATAGAACACACCTAAACTTAACATGGTATCAGAGCTGAGGTGAAGACAAAGCCCAAGCAAGAGTGAAAGAGCAATCACCAAAGGCAATTGGGAAAGGACAAAAGGATCAATGGATTCCTCATCCCTCTTCTAATTCACCAAGGGTGAAGTCTGAGCAGTGAATATTATCATAATGGCGTAGCAGAAGTTTCTAATGGCCTACCTGAAGATCACTTCTAAGGGAAGGGACACATCACTTGATGATGATAACAATCATTCTAGGGACATCTACAATGATTAGAGGAATGACAATGCAGGTCATCAAGGAAACGGCCGACTCTTCAAAGAAAGCAAGGAACCCCAGGTATGAAGAATCAAGTGTTGTTTCTAATAAGATAAAGAAGTGTTATCTTGTATTGGCCCTCTCCTTCAGATTCTTTGGGAATCTGGCTTATTGATTGTAGTGCTTCAAGGCACTCCATCGGATAGAAGGGTGCTCTCTCTCTAATTTGTTAGTGATGGAAACATCCGTGGGATCATACTTGAAGTCGATGCCACCTATCCCGGAAAGGGTGTTACCCCTCAATTGAATGAGGGTAACTCGATTCATTTACATAATCTCTTTTATGTACCTGATCACAAGAAGAACCTGGTGTCCATTTCAGCAATGGAAGTCAAAGGTTTCAGGGTGGCATTCATCGATGGAATGGTACGTGTTTGAAAATGAAATTTTCAAAGATGTTTTTACTCATGGGTTCAGGGTTGGCAATTTGTATCAAATTGCAGAAAGTCCATTGGGGACCATGTCAGTTGACACACAGCACCAGAGGTCTGTGAGTCAAATGATGACAGAGATGCCTGAATTCAAAAGGAGCATGAAGGTACATGTCTGAGATGTACCGAAGGAAAATCTTACAAGGGAATCATTCCTCTCATATAGCAGGTCCACAGGTTTGGAATAACCCGAGGAGGTTTGAGATTCATGATCGGGAATCTCATATGTGCAGGTGAAAGAAAGCACTCTATGGCTTGAAGCAAATCACCCCGGGTTTGATATGAGAGGATAGATAGCTGTCAGATGAAGCTGAGATTCACTAAGAGTGAAGCTGATCCAAACCATTGTTTGAAGGTTGTGGATGATAAACCTCTCATACCAGCACCTTCTGAGAACAAACTATTTCTGACAGGTGTAGGACCTCTCACTTGCAGAAATAAGAGGGAGTTGGATTCCGGATATGGAATGGTAAACTGCAAGCTCGAGACTACCTCGAGGATCTTAACTTTCAGAAGATATATGATAGTGATGCCAGACCAAATTTGGGAAATGCCTCTGAGTTTCATAAACTCATTTACATTGATGTTCTTGGTGAACTTCAGTCCGGATATATGTTTTGCAGCTAGCATGGTGAGCTCATATTTGGTTGAGCCTCACTGAATTGGTGCCAAGAATCTTCTGAGATATCTTTGGGGCACAAACTCTCATGAATTGAGATACATTGTTGGAAATATGAAGCTGCATGATTATTCAAACGCTGACTGGGTTAACAGTATCGAGGATCACTAGAGCACTCCTTAGTGCTGGTTCTTTTGGGTTCTGCTTCAATATCATGGATGAGCAGGAAGCAAAAGTTGGTTGCTAGAAGCACCGTAGAGACCGAATACATAGCCACGAGTATGATCTCGTATGAAGTTGCCTGGTTGTGGAAGCTTTTCAGTGAGCTATTTGTACACATGATGAATACCACCGTGATCCTCTGTGACAACCAAGGGGGGATTCGATTGTTGAGGAATCCCGTATTCAATGATTGCTCCAACAAATAGACATCAGATACTACCTTATCTAGGATATGGTAAGTCGATGAGCGAGGAGGCTCCATCGCATTAAGACTGATGTACAGGTCGCAGGCATTTTGTCAAAAAGCCCCGAGGAAACGTCAAATCTGTGACTTTCCTGAAAGACTTGGAGTCGTTGAGAGACCTTCGTATAAGGGTCCTGCATGTTGCATGCATTGAGCTCGGGCAGCTCTTGGGGTCTTGGGGTACTTACTGGAGCGCACATACGATCACAGGGCGACTCACCCTCCCCTTGTAGTGCAATATATACAGGGTGACAGGTTCAACCTTTCCCTGTGATACCTCGTGGTGACTATGGAACAGGATGATTAGTTCTCCTGTGGGTTGGGATGATTAGTTCTCCCATGGCAACTGTGGAACAAGATGATTAGTTCTCCTGTGGGCCGGGAAGATTAGTTCACCCATGACCACTATGGGACAGGATGATTCGTTCTCCTGTGGACAAGATGATTAGTTCTCTTGTCGAGGCATCCTACCCATGCAGTCTAGGACTCATGGGAATGACATCCTACCCATGCAGTCTGGGACTCATGGGAAGCAATGTTTTAAGACTCCGACTCCGACTCCGACTCCGACTCGGTAATGACTCGGCCGACTCGTTTTCAATGACTCGGTCATTGTAAAAAATACATTAAATATTTAGTTTTTTGATAAAAAAACATAATTTTGAAGATTTTAAACATAATTTTAAAGATTTTCATTCATGTTTCCAAACACACAACATTATAATATAGATGGAAGACAACATATGATCAAAGTAGGCTCAGTGTTTAATTTGTATGGTTGTGCATTTATGAATTCTATAGTTGTATCTAGTTCTTTGCTTTAGTTGTCTACTGTATTTTTCCTTTGGAATATTACAAACGACTTCAACTAGATGGACTTAAAGCACCATTTAAGCACCAACGATGGATGACTCCAGTGTAGGACCTTCAAGGGGAATCCCTCGAGAAGGGAGTTCCACAAAAGTAGGGACCGATGTTGAAGACATTCTTAGGGATTCAGAATTTCAACAACACATTTTGAGTCTGATCTGATTCTGAGTATGGGTACTTCGGCAAAAGCACAATGCATTAATACAATCATGATCCCAGTGATACATTGCTGTACACGTAATTTCTAACATATTATAGTCATTGTCTGTTTAAATTTTTTCCATATAATGAAGCTAAATGTGTGATGCTCCATGATTTTAAGGGTACATAACATGTACATAAGATCAAATACCACCTTAGCCATCCCTAAACATGAGATTCATAACTAAGTAACAGATAACAAACTAGAGATCGCAACTTCAACAATGGGGCACTGTAATCCTTAGTTGTCCCCTTTCATTACAAGTTTTTCAGAAGACAAGTCACAAAAGTGACCTTCAAAGGTCTTAACACCAGATAATATTTAAAAAGAATTTTCATCTAAAATGTAAAATCATGAAACTTGCAATGATGGATGTGGATGGTATTCACACATGATGCCTTGCTTGTTTACAGCAATAAAGCATAGATTCTTCTCATTTTTCCGTAGGCTTGTTCAGAGGAATGAGGCAAATAGACAAGTATAATTTATTAATAAGATACATAACAATGCAAGTATTAGCAAGGCACCTAGCCTGTATAGTAGGTCATCCTCTGAAAGCTCTTTTAGCAGAAGAAAAAATCTAAGCTCCATTGAGGACAAACATTCAACTACCACTGCATTGGCAGAGGACTTCCTAGCAAGAACACACCCTCAATAACTAGTCAATCAATAAACCAGGCCCTCCAAAACACTGAACTAGATCAACTTTTAAACAGAAAGTGATGTTCATGCCTGACTCGGCCGTTTTTTTGCAGGACCCGGCCGGGTCGGCCGAGTCATCAACTGACTCGGCCGGGTCATTGATGACTCGGCCGACCGAGCCGTTTCAATGGCCGGGTCACAATCCTAGCCTCCGACCCGGATCGACCCGGCCGGGTTGATGTTGACCCGGGCGAGTTTTAAAACACTGGTGGCAAG
>APFE030054177.1:0-11246 GCA_000404065.3 Pinus taeda
AGATTATGACTCGAGGTATGTCATGCAGCCTGAAGATTTCCCTCATGAATATGTCAGTTATTTGAGTGGTTTGGTAGGTGGATTTGACAGGGAAAAAATGAGCTACCTTGCTTAATGTTTTGACCACAACCATCATTTAATAATTCTGTCATTTTGATCGAGGTAAATTGGTTATGAAATCCAAAGTTATGGTGTCCCACTTCCACTCTGGAACAGGCAATGAATTCAACAACCCACCAATTTGTTGATGCTCAGATTTAACCTGTTGACATTGCAAACATTTGGCTAGGTACTCCACAATGTTGTTGTGCTCTTAACCTGTAAATGATACCCAAATACAGAATATGCGAAGAAAAGAGACCCAGAATACAGAATATGCGAAGAAAAGATACCCAGAACACAGAATAACAATGAATTTATTATTCAGAGAGTAATGTTCACTTGCCTCTTCAAGGGGGCAACCTCCAATAGAGCAGAGCTTGATTACAAAATAAGATACGATGCTCCTCGCAGGGAGTTTCTATCCTTTATATATGACTCCTACGTGCAATACCACGGGCCAATACCATGTATTAATAATACCATCTATCTAATACTACGGCCCATTTGCAACTAACTGTGGTTCCGTTATTAATTGCGGATTAACCACTTACAATTATTAATATGGGCTTTATTGACTCTTGACTATGACGTGGTCCCATTACATAGATAAGGGGGTTAGGGTGGGACCCTAACAATCAAGCAACTACAACAGGCTTCATTGCAGGTATCAACTTGCATGTGTATTTTCCTTGCTAGATTTGGCATGGATGGGATTGCATGTGTTTCTTTTTATACCATGGCATGGGTTTTGCTAGGTGTGACAGTATTTTCAGCCTAGCCTTGCCATTTCCTGATAGCTTTGATGGGATGGGTTCTCTCATCCGTTTTGTGGGGGATGGCCAGATTGGATTCGAAGTTGAGTAGGGTGGATCTCCGAATTGACAAACACATGGTGGTAGTGGTCCCTGAACTAGACGGAAGATGCACGAAGCCATTGGCCTAATGACCCATGAACCAGACTGTGGGTTGTGGTAAAGCCATATTGTGTGCCTCGGTGGGCCTAGGAATCCTTGCCGATGAATGGCGGGATATACAATAAAGCCAAGAGGTGGATTTTCGCTTCGTTGGGCCTAGTGATTCGGGGATGGAATGCACAGTAAAGCCTGGAGAGTATGTCTCGATTTAGGGCCTAGTGATCCCTGGATCAGACTGTGGATGCACGGTAAAGCCTAAGAGACTAGGAGGCACTCAAATTCCTCATGGTGTAGGAGGAGAACTCCGGTGGCATCCACATTGACTGGTGTTTTTTTATGTGTTCTATGAGTCCCACATTTATGCTTGGAATATGGCACAGGGGTGATTGGCTGAAGAGATACTTGGCTCAACCAATCTATGGTCGAGTGGAACGTGGTAGTCCCATCACCGGTTGGTTCATTGCATTTATTAATGAAAAAATTCATTCCCTTGATTTTCATGTGAAAATGTATCTATCTTATATATATAATATATATATATATATATATGGATTTTGATGGCTGATATGTTTATTGTATTTATGTTCCTATTATGTTGTTTATATGCGCATTTACCTCAGAGGGTGTTACATTACATCTCAACTTTGATGGGTTGGTTCTTAGTTATGTCCTTATAGGATTTTCACAACGTGGGATGTCAAGCATTCAATAGTTTTGAACTTTACTCTTCTCGTGTTCATTGAAGATATTTATGTTGTGTTGCCACTTTATTTTGGTATGTTTCCTATGTTTCCCCTTATTGTAGCATCCTTATGTATGTTTATTTATTACATTTTTATCATTGATACCTTCTCTTTTTCTATATCCCACTCTTCAAACCAGTCTATGCCCTATCAAATCCATATTTTCTTCCTATTCTTAGTTCATCTTGGTTGATTTTAATGGAAATTATGTTGATGTTTGTGACTAATTGGAATTAGGTCAATATTTATGACCAAAATTTCTATCTATACATGGAATACCCTAATTTTGAGCCTTGGAAGCTATTACATCATATTGTATGTATAAATTGTAGATATATAGTTATTATGATGGATGTTGAGCCATGGGACCTAGTAATGTAATTGTTGTAACTTTTTTTGAGTTCCTAATGTGAAGCTCAAGGTCAAAACTTAACTAGATAATTGCTAGACGTATAGACGTTGTAGATTTATAAGTTATGGATTGTCTGATAGAGTTACTACATTGGACTCGATATTATTTAAAAAGCCAATACTAGAATCTAACACAAAATTCTCCATAATGGTTGTTGGGAGCACAAAAGTCTATAAGTCTACAAGTGAGGAAGATGAAGGGGGGTTCATGAGGAAAAAAGTATTTCGTGTAAGTATCACCTCAAGTATTCACATCTTTTATAATGAAGTTCACTAGCACCTTTGACTTAGAAAGCCAAATATAAATAGATGCACAAGTTGGTAAAATAAAACTTATCTCACTCTAAAGAGCATGCTATGTGTACTTCATAAAGCAAAACATCATCATTTTTAAAAATACATAAAACTTTTCATTTCGATCTCCTCCTTCATGGCATTTAGCCTTCCTTATTCTCTCAATTTGATGGTATAACCTTATATATATATATAAACAACAAATATTATATAATACTCTAATAAAACATCTTATAATATAATAAAATTATAAATTACATCCTAATTTTTATATATTTATAACACAACATCAAAATAATATAGATTCATAGACATGCCGAACATTGTCACTGCATTAATGATGCTTTTGTAATAACTTATATTTCAGAATCAAAGTGTTGTAGATCCCATTGTTGCTCAAATTGTCGGTTCGGACATAACTAAAAGAGTTAATGTATTATAGTTGCTTACCATTAAACCATCGATACTCTAAGAATGAAACACACTGTCATGTGGCGAAAATGACGCATACAATCCATGACATAAAGTACGAATAACTATCATGTATATATACTATATATATATATATATATATATATATATTATATAGATACTATATATTTTTTTTTTTTGACCCTTAGATATTTTATAAATTGATATATCAAATCCAAAATTTATTTATGCATTTTATTAGCAGCGTGGCTGATCTGTAGTATTTTTTTTTAGTATAATTGACTTGTAGTATTTCTTTAAATAAATATTAGTCAATTTTTCAATTTACATAGATTTCATATTATTTCGATCACTATTTGAATTTAGTAATATTAATCAATTTCTTAGTTTACACAAATTTCACATTATTTCAATCACCAATTAAATTATCTAATAAAACAATATTAAAATAACATATAAATTATAAAAATTAAATACATTCGATATTGCTACGGTGGAATGATTTGATTTCTCCATCTTATACTTTTAAATAATATGTTTTACCACAATTCCACTTTTTACTTGAGATATTTTAAGACACTCATGGACAATTTAAATAAATTAATGTTATCGACACAATTCCACTTTTTACTCAATACATTTTAAAAGACTCCTCAATCATTTAAATAAATTAATCGAAAAACATTCGCTGAAATAATCTGTCCATCATACAATTTTGTGTTACTCTTGCTCTTCAAGTTTAGGATTTGCTTCTTGGGAATATTAATTTCATGAGAGGTGTACTCTTTTCAGTTTGTTATCATGTATTATTAATAATATCATTGTTATTATAATATTAATATAATAAAATCAATTTATGATAATTATAATTACGTCGTAAGGCGTTTCCATTTGAAATCAACTTTCCTCTTGGGTTACGTGTACATTTATGAGCCTTTGATTTAAGTGTTAGACGATGAAACTAATCCCATCCATCCAATTGATGAGACCGGTATACGATGAGATCGGCAGATAGACAGTTGCTGGCAGATGAAATGAAAAATTTGAATGGTTGTCATATATCCAAGTTGCATCTTAAACACGTTCTTCCATCCACGTTCCTGCGCAGGCGCTGCCATGACTTTTCCCTTGGCATGTTTCTCAATATTGCATTTGAGGGCGTCGTTCTGTTTTTGCATGCAAGACTTAAATTCGTCCAGTTTCAGCAGCTCTGTTTGCTGGAGGACGAGAAACAATCCGAGATGGATATGGAGCGGATGATTGTCGTCTGTGAGATCGACGAAATGATTGTCGTCTGTGAGATCGACGAAATTCGTCCATCAGATATGTTTCTTTATTCTTTATAGCAACGGTAAAGTTTAATTATTCTTTGGAATTACCTGCTATGTTTAGAACCTATATTAATCTAAATCTTTAGATCCATGGACGAATGGGATGATAGACTGTTGAAATCAATAAATATGGAATTATTATAAATCGACTGTAATATGATGCGAACTTTAAAAGAAACAGTTAAAATTACGAAAATGAGAAAAAATTTTACTAAATATTCAATCACGCCCATTTCCTTAAATGTCTGTTTTCTTTTTCTGTTGTTTTCTCTTTCATTTCTTTTTCTTTTATTTTCCCTTTATCGTCGTGCTAGATTTCTTAGAGCTGTTGACTCTGCTCATTTTTGTTCAATCCAGATGTGTTCTGGTGTTTTTAACGGCAAAATGCTCGGTCATGCGTTCTCGTGTGTTTAAGTTTCAAATTTCATTTCTGGTCTAATCATATGGTCATAAGTTTAAAATTTCCCTTCACTTCATTGTTACAGTCTGGTCATATGTACATAATTGGATCTCTTCCCACTATGGGCAGAAATTGCAATTGCAGAAACTGTCTGTATCATTCTACGTGGATGCAACAGAGAATGTATGACGCATGACATGGATAATATATACTGTATAATAGTCGACACGGGAGGATATTTTATCAGAGACATGTTTCGCTTCTTTGTTGCGCAATCAACTTTATAAGTGAATACTTCTATGTGGCAGAGGCTTGTTCACTGTCAAGATTCTAAGATACCCTGAAATAGACACACCGGTCGCCAACTTTTGATCCCACGAATGCATCTCCTCGTGTTATATAGCTGCAATTGGGAGAGGCCTCTTCGACGTTTCATCCTCCATCGTGTAACTGGACATCCATATGTTTGTCAATCCAACATTTCCGCGTTGATCTCACAACTTCTCTGATCGTAAATTATCTCCATGATTTCTAATTTTTATGTTTGTGTCTGATATGTTGTTCGTATTCGCTTTTTATCATTTCCTGCTACTGTCTTATTCAGAGATCGACCTAATATGATATAGTTATTTTGCTTACCGGTACATCCCTTCATAATCACATAAAAATGGATGCCGAGAACGGCTCGAATCAACTAATGAACATTTCCAGCCATGAAATGGAAGACCGGGAGTTCTCAAAGGTGAAAGAAGGCTCGATGTTATATAGAAAATTTAAACACTGTCCCAATGGCTGCATGGATTTTGTTCCGCCTACTCCCCTTCGAAAGGTATGCCTTACGGTTCAGTACGCTATTCCATCTCATTTTACCATCTCATATATTCATCTCACTGTTCAAGGTTATTAAACTTTGAATCTATAATAAATTTCAAGATGTGTTTTGGTGTGTTTAAGTTTCAAATTTCATTTCGCTGAACATGTTGTGTTTCTTTGGCACAACATGTCATATTGATCTTTGAGGTGATAATGTCCAGAGCAGTTGCAACACAACTTAATTCTCTCTACACAGAAGAGGAATTCAAGTTCTACCTAGAGGATTCCAGGACAGGGGCCTACTCTCGCCGCCTGCTTTTGTTGCTGCTCAGCTTGTCTGCCTACACCATCCTTTTCTTAGAATTGGTGATTCCTAGTGCTCTACTAGAATGTTCCTCTCACTTTTGGCTTCTTTGTCTACTGCTGAATCTAACTCTTGACAGGAAGACTCACCTTTAGCATTTTATTGCATATATGTGCTTTCAGCACGGCTAAGATTGGTTTTCCATACTGGAGAATTGCACTAATGTTACATTTTATTAATGATTTCGCATATCAACTGATGTGAAAATTATATATCTTTAACTGCAGACAGTCAATGATGTAATCAGCGGAGTGCTTTCTGCAGGATTTGTGCGATATATTAATAGTTTATATGGTAGGTTTCTTCTGTCGTTTTACTTTTTTATTGAGACTTTATGGTAGCTTCTCATTTCGTACTTTATAATTATATTAATAAACAATATATTTTTGTTTCAGATCGCTCATATATTTTTGTTTCAAATCAATGTTCCCTGATATATTTTTGCTTTAGATCAGTGTTAACTGTTGTTAACTTATATCCGAGTATCTAGTGTTTTGTTATGCAAAAACTAACTTGAATTTAAATTTGAAAATCAGTGTGAAGACCTTGAATTTTGATTATTATTTTTCTAACTTTATTAGGACGTCGAATTATCTAATACAGTAAATATTATAAGTCGATTGAGAAACCTCAGATATTTTGTAAGTATTTTCAAATTTATGTTAGTATATTGTATGTCCTGGTCCTCGGGCTGGAGCGTTTCTTTCAGCGGGGCTATAGCCACTTGCAAAAGCATCTTTGCAAAGGCTCTCTGGTGCCGATACCAAGAAATTGAGACGAAATGTTGTTTTACAGTTAACCTTTCCAGCTTTGTGCTGCAAAATTTCCATTTTGGCATGTTACTTTTGAACAATTGGTATTATTGATATTCACGACGAGGAAAAACCGGTCGGTGGTATTATAGAAGTCAAATTTATAAATTAACATTTATCAGTGTAAAGGATTATTCAAAGCATTTTAATCAAAACATTATTATACTTGCATTTTCTTTAAATTTTATTGTATTTAAAATCAGAATAAATCTATATTATTTATTAAAAACATCTCTGTATAAACATTCACAACTTCCTTCACCAATAAACTTTTGGGTTGTTGTTATTACCAATAAACTTTTGGGTTGTAGTTATTTTTATTTAGATTGTAAATTTAAAAAATATTTTAGAATATAGTGGGTATGGGAGATATCAAACAAGATTCCAGGATATCTGGTGATCTTCAATCACATAAGTTGAGGAGTAGCTCTCTTATTATCTAGAATATTAAGAAGCTCTCTTATTATCTAGAATATTAAGAATCTTATGATGTTGAATATTAAGAATGATAAAAATGAATAGATCAATCAAAAGATTCTGTATAATATTTGATCAATGGCGTTTAAGGGGCGAATTATCGATCTAAATTTGATATATTTGACCATACTACTGTTTGAATGTTTCTAATTGATCTCCTCAATCCTCAGAATTAATCCTGGTAGACCAACAAACCCCTTTGAATGACAGGTTATGAGGGTGGAGTTGTTCAAGATTATGAGAGAGCAACACGAAGACAATTTCGAAAGCTTCATATTCTAGAAAGTCGTTCCTGTTGTTGGGGACATTGCAGTGGATCATAATCTTGGAATTGATGAGGAGGCCACAAGAGAGCATCTCTCGGAAAATATGGACACCTTTGTTGATGACATGTTTGCTTAGTTCTAGTTATACGTAGGAAAAAGGCTCTGTTTGACGTAGGTGTTTGTCCTAGTTATACCTAGGAAAATGTGAAGATTCCTAGTTATAGGGAGTGTACGACAGATAGGAAAATGCTCAAGTTGTGGCCACAGTAGGAAAGGCCGGTGCGGTAAAACGACTTAGGCCAAGAAATTATTCCCAGCCAAACGCTATGCATTTGATGCCTCATGTTTTTTTGTACGTGCGTCATCTGCGATGCACAGGCTGCCAACTCTTGGATGTACGATAGCTCAAATTTGTATTTTTTTCGTTAAAGTATATAATGATATAGTTGTTAGAGTATGTAATTACGCCGTAAGGCGTTTCCATTTGAAATCAACTTTCCTCTTGGGTTACGTGTACATTTCTGAGCCTTTGATTTAAGTGTTAGACGATGAAACTAATTTCATCCATCCAATTGATGAGACCGGTATACGATGAGACCCGCAGATAGACGATTGCTGGGCAGATGAAATGAAAAATTTGAATGGTTGTCATATATCCGAGTTGCATCTTAAACACGTTCTTCCATCCACGTTCCTGCGCAGGCGCTGCCATGACTTTTCCCTGGGCATGTTTCTCAATATTGCATTTGAAGGCGTCGTTCTGTTTCTGCATGCAAGACTTAAATTCGTCCAGTTTCAGCAGCTCTGTTTGCTGGAGGACGAGAAACAGTCCAAGATGGATATGGAGTGGATGATTGTCGTCTGTGAGATCGATGAAATGCCATATTTCGCTGGTTCCTTGCCTCGGCGTCTCAGTAGTCGGGGCGTCATAGGGTAATCCGTTGAAGAACAAATGGGTTGGACCTCCCGTTGCGCTTTCGTATTCATACATGGTTATGTACCTCGTATGGGCCGTGCTTTCCTTTCGGGGACGACGGTACTCGATTAGTTTTTCAGGGATTCGGCTTTCATTGCGGGCAAGCAGGATGCCCTTTTTGTGCTCGATCACAAACTTCATCACCATCCTGTTCAGGTCGTCCACAGGGTCCTCGGTTGGGTATGGATATGCTGCATTGTTCGTTTAGATGGCCTCGTCCGTGCGCGAATCGCTGAAGTCGATGACGATGTCTGCAAGCTCAGAAGGACCCAGCAGGAATTTTTTCACAGTCACCGGCTTCGGTAAGTAGGCCGAGTCCAAGCCTACATGTGTCATGGTGAGGCTATTGTTCAACACGAATCTGTAGAACCGAGTGTTACTGGCATTCATGATCCTGAATCGGTATTTCCTTATCTTTATTGCATATTATCTATGACCACTCTGTCCAAAGTTAACAAGAACATTTTCATGAGAATTAAAAAAAAAGATATATCCTTTCTTGTATGCACCATATCCTGAATGCCTTTTCCTGTTGATCATATTTGCTTCTCAAGTTTTATTTTCTTCAGCTTCTTAATCCCCTTCTCTCCAAAGTGTCAATATGGCTAGCCTGACTGCCATATCCTTTATGAGAATCTGTTGAGCTTTTGAAGTAGGCTACTGCACTTAGTACCCCATACATCTCAAGCTTCTGTATACTTTCATATCGAAGAACTTCATTGCCTCTGGATCTGGTAATTTGATCTTTAGAACATTCACCTCCAGCTATGGGTGAATACCAAATTAACATTTCAGGAAAAGGCATGTACAACAAATGCTTGACCATGCAGTAACTTCATACAATTCATTTGCAGTCCATTACGATGTATGGATGCACTTGGGTCATTTTGCAGAGGCTTTCAGTTACTGTGTGACTTGTCTCTATAATTTATTTGGGACTTGTGCTCCACACTCATGTGCATGATGGTTTATTATGCAATCTTTGGTGGTTGCAGACTAGTAGAACAATCTAATTTATTTATTTATTAATTATTACATTCACATCCAGTTGACTCTAGGATACATTCTAGTCATTATATGAATAAAAGGGTAGTTTAATGACCCCTTAGACCGTGTTTTAGTGGAGCTCAAACACAGGTATCTCATTATGATTATAATATATTCTCAATATATTATTAATGTACTTTCGCTCTCACATTTGAATTCCTGGCAACGATTGAATCTTGGATTATGGCAGTCTTTTACTGATTAGGTAGGCGGGAGAACCATATGGCATATTATAAGATTAACAGGCATCTCCTTTTCAAAGCAAATAAACTGCTGAAATATAACCAATGGAGAAAATATGCCACTTCACATAGTCTGAAGATATTTTCAGGCTTTACTCCTTTGAAACTGATACAGTTTGGTGGGGCAGATCCAGGCAAAAATGCAGCCCCGGTGGATTCTGCTTAACACTCACTTGATCTCATCAATGGACCAATGCCTTGGTTATCTACCCATGCTTGAAGTGTTCGTTCTTTGGTGGTTATTGCCCATTCTGCCAATCATTTTGGACAATCTCTTGTCACCTACTTTGCTCTAGATGTTAGTGCTCCTGACCAGTTCGGTAATTTTAGTCTTCAAGTACTTGTATATGGCCTGCTATTGAGATCTTACATGTAACAGAAGTTTTACTGTTTGACCATTGCTACATATTGTCATGAAAGTCAGGTCTGACAGTCATCATATTAGTTTGATTATTATTGCTAGCAATTCACTGAAGGTCATTTTTTGAGTGCATTGTTCATCCTAGCTACTGCCTCATTGATCACACACCTTGAGCTGCAGAATTAGGGATTTATCCATCTGCCCATTTCAGTATTTAGATTGTAAAAATATGTTTGCATTATCTAGTGATCTACTTATATTCCCAATACAGTTCAAGGTTTTAGGAATTTGTTTATATACTTCTGGCATCATGATAGATCGCAGTTGCTGGTTGACCACTTCGTTTTAATAGGCCCTTTGTACTGCTGTTTGATGTGACTATTATTCCTCTAGTCTCTTAGTACTTTGATTTTACACCCTCATCCAGGATTTTTTTTTTTTGGAAGTGCTTTACGAAACAATTCCCAAAGGTTGCTGCCATGTTTAGAGCAGACTTCCTTCTACCAAGGTGCTACGGGCTAGGTCCGTGAGGTAGCTATTCTGCCAAAATTGTGCAGGGCTTGCAGTTGGCTTCATCTCTTTGAAACTAATACTATTTGGGTGTTGTAGATCTCGTTGAAAATATAACGCTGGTTGACAGCATAACACTCCCTTGATCCCATCAGGTACCATTCCCCGAGTTTTTGAGTGATCTTGATTTTTCACCATCATCTTGGAATGTGTTTTCTACAAGTGATTTGAGAAAGATACCCCAAAAGGGGCTGCCTAGTCCAAGAGGTTGTATTCTACCAAAATGGCCTGGGCCTTGCATTGGGTTTTACTCCTTTGAAACTGGTACAGTTTGGTGGGGTAGATCTAGGCAAAAATGCAGCCCACATCATCAAATGGCCATTACATCAAGTCCTGGAATGATGGCTTTGCAAATGAAAGCAGAGTAGTACTGCAATTATTTTTTCATGGACTAAAAGCAATGTATGCATACAATAAATATTGATATTTAAAAACAGTATGCAAGATCAGAATGAATGTAAGAATGAATGTAAGAACCAGCATGAAAAAGGTTTTGCAGCCCTGAATTTATGGAAAAGTCTTTTTGGAATACTCACGCGGTTTTGAAGCTTTCTAAGTCTACTCAGAATTCTTTTCGGCCCAAAACTTTCAATGTCAAACGACATCAACAAAAATGGAACCTTATCTCTCAGTTTGTACTGAGTCTTTAATTTCCTTATTAAACCCAGCCTTCGTTGTCCACCTTGAGGGT
>APFE030054182.1:4733-16438 GCA_000404065.3 Pinus taeda
GGATTGATGTGTTCTCCATGGCGATTGTAGCAGGATTGATGTATTCTCCTGTGAGGACAGGATTGATTAGTTCTCCTGTCGAGGCATCCTACCCATGTAGTCTGGGACTCATGGGAAGTACCTCTCATCTGATCAGTGAGCAGGGAAATGAAGTTAGGAACCATAGTAGTACCAATGGACGCATCATGGTATCTACCGTACTCCCTACGCTAGGATGACCTCCATTGATCTGGGATCAATGATATTGGTCTGGGACCAGTGGTAGGAGTTGTACTATACTATGACACTGACTTCGGGTCGGTTGAGACTGGTCTGGGACCAGTGGTACATACTCTGAGACTGACTTCGTGTCGGTTGAGACTGGTCTGGGACAAGTGGTACACTCTCTGAGACTGCAATACTGGTCTGGGATCAGTGGTAGGAGTGGTACTTACTATCAAGCTGACGGTCAGCTAAGACTGGTCTGGGACCAGTGGTACGCACTTTGAGACTGACTTTGAGTTAGTGGAGGATGATACTGGTCTAGGACCAGTGGAGTTGTACTCACTGTGACGCTGACTTCGGGTTGGTTGAGACTGGTCTGGGACCAGTGGTACATACTTTGAGACTGACTTTGAGTCAGTATGATACATCCTCGATGATCATTTCTTCTTCTTCATAATTCGGACAAAAGCAAAGTAGAACAGAACAATGAAAGAGCAGAGCATAATAGAGCAAAACAATACAGATTAGTACAGGGCAGAACAAGACAAAGCAGAACAAGACAAAGCAGAACAGGCAGAATAGAGCAGAGCAGGGCAGGGGACAGGCTGTACACGACAGTGCATTTGATGGATGAATAGTAACGATCGATAGACAGATTACAAATGAAGTTCTCCTTAGTTGAGAGGGAGTGTTAAAATTGGCAACTAGGGCAAAACTTCATGTGGGTCATCATATTCATGGTTGATAATATTTTTATTAGATTCCTCTCGTCGAGAGGTGTAGGATTGATATAAAGATCATTCGATTCCGATAAGTATTCATGGAGATATGAATTTATTTTGATTATGGAATTATTATCAAGCCGACCTACAACTCATGTAGGCTCAGAAGCCCAACAGTCGCATCCATTCAAACATCAACGTTGTGTATAAATAAGAGGACTTTTCCTCATTTGGACTCACTCATCTCATCACATCTTTCTCTCTCTACTGCGCAGAAATGCGTCTCTTCTCTACTGTGCAGAAAAGAGTCTCTCTCACACATGTGAAGCCGGAAGCTGTTGAACCTGAAGCTGCAACTGCAGATCCAAAGTTTGACTAGAGTTGACCATCAAATCTCCTCTTTAGAACTGTGCTGTAGGTCCATCTGGATCTCCTCTGAAAGCCACAACTTTTGGTGGTGGAATGAAGTCAATCCGACGAATGGTTTGCAAGATATCGATTGCCCTAGTTTGAAGCCAGAAACTGCTGAAACTGAAGCTGCAACTGCAGAAGTAAAGATTGACCTGCGTGGACTAGGAGATCTTCTCATCTGAACTGCGTTGTAGGTTCATCTGAACCTCCTTTGGAAGCCGCAACTTTTGGTGGTGGACTCAAGCCGATCTGATGGTTGGTTTGTGAGATATCCTCTGCCCTAGTTTGATAATGAAGCCGCTAATGCTGATGCTGCTGATCTAGGGTTTGCTACTGCTGATATGAATCAGATTTATTGTACTATTTCTCTCTGTTGAATTATTGAAGATAAAAGAAGATTTGATCAAAGGGTTTCCTCATACATTGTGGGGTTTGTCCCTGGCTAGCCGCCACATCTTGTGTCTCTTGTCTTGGCATGTTTTTTGTCGATCGTTTAATGTTCTATCTGCACTTTACTTTATGTACATGTGATTTCTAATCTGTGGAATATAATAAGAAAAAGAAGTAACTGTTATAATCATAGAACATGCCATAACTTAACAGTTCCCCAGTCTTTGGGCTCCAAGTTCACAAACTGTGGACGTAGGCCGACTTTGTTTGGACTTCAAATATTTATATGGTTTATTTAACTTCGCTAAGTTTGTAGCTTGCATCTATTCTTAGAAATACACTTAGCCATTTATCAAAAAAATTCATAAAAATTTATTTATCAAAATTCTTTTTAAAAGCATTGCATATTTGTACATTTGTAAATAACTATTGTATACTATATTTTTGTAAATTATTTTTTCTAACTGGGGTTTTGGGGTTTTGAAATTTTTTGTATATATTTGGGCTTTGGTTGTTTTTATCTCCATTTTTGAGGTGAGATCAAGTGGAAAAAGCTGGAATAGAGCTACATCTAGGGCCTTGAGGGTAAGATCTAGCCTCTAAATTTTTGCAGGGCCAACTGTTGAAGAAAATCTGAAGCAAATAAAAATTTTCAGAGCTGGGGTTTCAAGTTTTAGGGCTCCTAAGCCAGGATCCACCCTGTCCAGGGTCAGTGTCCTCCTGCTAAGCCTTTGCGTCATCTTTTTGTGGGCCTGCATCATCATTTTCGGCCCTTCCAGGGTTGGTCGTAGCCTCTAGGGGCCTCGAACTTCTCTTTTGGTTCCTATGTCGAGGGTTCAAGGCCTTTTTAGGCCCAGTCGTGGGCCTAGGAGGCCTCGACCCCTCTTAGGCCCTAGAAAGGCTACTGTAGGCTTTCCAAGTTTCTTCCTCACCTTAGCCTCCTCCGTCCTCCTCTTCTGCCCTTCACTTTCCCTTTTGACCTCTCTTTGCTCCCTTTTCAACCCTCCTTTAGCCTCTTTCCTTGGACTGTAGGCCTTCTAGGCCTCTCCTAGCCCAACGCTAGCCCTATTGGGCCTAGTTATATCTCTCATTGGCTCTAATTTGCTCTCTGCCCATCTCTGAAAGTTTTGGACTGAAAATTGGTGGGTTTTGGAGGAAGAAATTGGCTCAAAGCTTGTGTTTTCAAGTGGCATCTTCATTGGAAAATTTTGGGCAAATTTGGGCAATGATATACAAGGCCTTGGGCCTAGGGTTTGCTCTCTAAACCATTATTTTCTCACTGTTTTGCTACAACTGTAATAAATTATTCATAACAGTGATTTCAGTGCCCTAAAATCTCATCTAAGTGGTCTAAACACATTGATAATTTTATAGTAAAATTTTGCTATTGTTTTGGCTATGTGGGCATTGAATATCTAGCTCAGACCTACATGTTTGTTGGCTGGAAATTCTCTGCATAATCACTAGACCAGATCTGATATTTTCTGAATATCACATCTTAAAGGGCTTAAAAATCAAAATTTTCATTTTGCTAAACTTACTCTAGCATTTGGCAATTTTTTGGCAGAAGTAATTGCACAAATAGCTCACGGTTTGTTCACTTTTCTTACTGCTGTAGTAAGTGTTTCAGATTTGATATAACAGTGAACAATTCATCATAAGTAGCTTAGCTAGCTTGTGTTTTCACTTAGCAAGTCTATTAGCATCTCATTGATCATATCTTTTTAATATATGCTTGCTATCTTGTGGATCTAGATTGGTTTACTTGTTGCTGTCCTAAATTTTAGTAAGGAGATATGTAACATAAGATTTTGGGATTTATGCTCTATAGATCAACATTGCTCTTATTTAATGGTTTTGTAGCAAATTGACTTAAGTGTGCTAAAATATTCATTTGTTGTTTGAGTGGATCCATAAGTTTCAAGTTCACATCCAATAAGCACTCTCTAAAGCGCTCTAATCTTAAATCTTTGGGCATCTTGATATCTTGTGTTCTAAGTCTTATTGTCTAATTGGTTAGCAAGTAACTCTGTGATCTAAGGCATTATGAAATATATTTGATTATCTTGGCATCCAAGGCTTAATCTAACATCTCTTAATAAGTGGTGTTTTCTAAAGTGCATAATCTTGGCATAGGATTGTTGAATATCATCATTAAAATATCCTGTATCTTGTATTGATGATCTTTGGCTAATTGTTGAGTGCATTATCATCCTTAGTTGAACATCCCGTGGATTGGTTAACATTGGCACTTTCTTGGTTGTAAGATTGCATATAATTTGATAAGTTCCCTTGTCTTTCAAGATTTATCATAGCTTAAAGTACTTAAACATTAAGCTAATCTTAAACTAAGAATCTCATCCATTCCATTGCGTAAGCATTCTAGGCTTAGTTTGCACTAATAACTTACCTCCAAGCATAAGCCTGGTTGATAGATTCCTAGGGCAACCATTTCTTATCTAGCTTGAGGGATTCAACCCTTTTTTAGTGGTTAACACAGTGACCTTGCAGTTGTCAGAGCCACAATCTTTGTAGCGCCGGAGGCACTGCGTGGTTGGAACACAGGGGGGAGGCATCGTTAATCAAGCCTTTGCTTGCTTCCTATTGGCTTCCATCCCACAACCTACTCTAAAGACTGGTCTCAAAACAATTAAGAGGGAGGTTCCATTTAGACTAGCCATATAATTTAAAAGTAACCAAGATCCTTGCGCTACACATAGATCTTAGGGTTTGCATAGCATATAGGTTAGTCAATCATCTAAGCAGTGGTTGTCCATTCGGTTACTTGGTCTTAATTTGTAATAAGCAAGAATTTTGAGTCTCATTTCTAAATCTAATCAAATCCTTGGATCTTGCTAAATTTAACCAAGTAGCTAGTCCACTCAACTGTGTTTCCCAGACAAGTTGGTTCCCAACTCGTCTTTCATCATCTCATTTTCATAGGGTCTACCCCCCATAGCCTGCTGTTGGGAGACAACTAGAACGGAGTGGGCAAGGATCAGAGTGACAACCCCCGCCCTGAGCCGTTGTCGCAATGCTTGTACAATCTGAGTGACAATAGGCACCACTGAGTTGTTTGCGATATGAAGACAGGGTGGATGGGGATGTTAACTTCAATCCCTGGAAGGAGCAGATAACCATAGTTTTAAAAATGAATGGTTTGTGGAATTTTGTGAACATAGATATCCAGATTCATTCAGATCCAAATCAAAAAGATGTGAAAGTGATGGGCATAATTTTGGATGGTGTGAGGGATCACATAATTCCTTACATATCAGGGAAGGATATGACATGTCAAATGTGGGTAGCCCTAACGGGTCTTTATCAGAGTATAAATGGAAACAGGAAGATGGTGTTGTGGCTAAAATTGAACAACATCAGGATGAACAAGTCTAAGGCTGTAACATCTCACCTCATAAGGACCTAATAGGCTCATGATGAGCTTTTAGCCGTTGGGGAGGTTGTGAATGATTCATAGATTGTGAAAGTAGCTCTAAAAGGATGTGCTAAGCATTGGACCACCTTTGTGCATGGAATCTTGGCTAGGAAATAACTTCCTGATTGGAGCCGTGGCATGATTTCATCCAAAAGGAGATTTGGGAGAATCCATTAATAGGAGGACAACGAAGGAGTGGTGAGTAAAAAGAGGAGCTTTCTCTTGTTGCACAAGCGAAAGGGGCAAAGGGAAGGCCAAGCAGAACAAAAGTGGAGGTAGACCTTGATAGGGTAAAAAAAAGAATATGATCAAAGTCAAGTTCTTTGCATGTTAGATTTTGGGTAGCTTGGAAGGTATTTTCGAGAGAGGACAACCCACCAAAAAGAAAGGAGTTTGTTGGGTGACTTACCCAAAAGTGGGGTTTTGGACCCAAGCAATGGGTTTAGGACCAAGAAAGAAATAATTTAATATTCTAAGGGTAAAAGAGACTAAAACCCTAGAATTAGAAGGTTTCCTAAGTGACTCAAGGAAAAGTGCAAAAGGCGGTCTAAGGGAGAGGCCTTAGACGAATCAATGCGACAAACTTTATTGTGTGTGAAGGCTAGTAGGATGTAGTCCTAGAGAAGCTAAGCTTAGAGGTTGAGTAGGGTTGCAAAAGGAGCTAAGATCTATCCATGGAAGAGGTCAAGGGTTTTGCTAATAGAGAAAGTTGAGTAGGGCTAAATAGGAGGTCGAGGCCTGAAGAACGCAGGCCAAGGGCCTCAAGATACTTGGCACATGTACAAAGCTCTGAGGTAAGGCCATGGGTAGAGCCAAAACATTATAACAATTATCCATTATAAATAAATGCTAGCTGTAGATCCTCAAAAAGGACGAGTTTCTTTGTAAATCTGAGCAGATTGAGCTAAGGAGGAGGACGTGTTATCTCTGTATTATGTATT
Source organism: Pinus taeda (assembly GCA_000404065.3). Lineage (NCBI taxonomy): Eukaryota > Viridiplantae > Streptophyta > Pinopsida > Pinales > Pinaceae > Pinus > Pinus taeda. The sequence continues at coordinate 10,838 of APFE030054182.1, forward strand.
GAGCAATATCGAGTTAGAAAAGGGACTACTGTGATTCTGTTTTGCCTAGAAAGAGAGGGCCGAAGCCCTATGGAGGAGGTCAAGACAACTGTGTATGCTACAACAGGTTGAAAAGGGCCCCAATCTTGTTTAGGAGAGGGCTGTAAGGGCCTCAATTTGGCACAGTAAGGCCGTAAGGCCTCAAAACTAGGCAAATTTGGTTGTGGAGGGCCGAAACCCCTGATCTGTCTTGAAGAGTACTAAACGAATAGTGTGACAAATATATATGAGGCTTGTGTTTAGTGTTGGTTGATTGCTAAGGACAAATCTGAGGTCTACTAGGGCTATAAAGCATTTTGCGTTGTACCTTAATAATGGAGCAAATGATGTGTACCTTTTGCTGGAAATCCATTAGGGTTTCTGACTTGTCTGCTTGTAAACACACTTCTAGGATTTTGATAATATCTGTTGTAGTTAACCCTTCTATGAGCTTTGCAGTCCCTAGCCTTATGCCCAAAATTTGTACGTGAATAACAATGACCAAGAAATATAATTGGGTGCCTTGGAGAATTGGATTACCATGATGGTCTTCTGAAATTGTTCTGCCTTGGAGGAGGTCCAGTCTTTCGTTGCTCTTCTTGGTAAGTTATCTTCTTGAGAACATAACATAAATTCTTGGATTGGCAACTTCATGCTTCTTATGGTTTCCACTTGGCCTTTTGAGGACAAAGATTCCACGTTTATGTTTTTTTTTTCAAATTTCTACTTCGGGGACTTGGTACTTGCATCTTCTTTGCATGAAGGTTAACCTGGACTTGATTTGTTGCAGCTGACAATGTTATCTAGCCCTTGAAAGCCTTTCATCTTTTTATTGATCTTGTTGACTTCAGCTTTTAATGATACAATTCCTTCTTCACGTTTATCATAATCTTCTTCCTTCTTCTTTAGTTGGAATTTGGTCACTTATTCAATTTTTCTTGCTTCTTCACGCTGGGTCTCCAAGGAGATAATTTCTTCCTTAAGCCTTCTCTCTTGTTGATCAAATTCGGTTTGTAATTTGATCAAGTTCTTGGATTTTTCTTTAAGGTGACTTGTCAAAATTTCTTCTCTCCTTTTTGCCTCTTAAACCTCGGTCTTCAAGTGAGTATTTCGACTTGTCTTGTGTTGATCACTGGAGTGGCACCTGAAAATTTTCTAAAGACTCCATGCCCAAGGATGTACCAAAGGCTTCTTGTACCATTAGAGATCATCATATCACTAGAGTTTTTCAACCCTACTTCTTCTCATCTTCCTCTATTGTACCTAGATTCCACAAGCCCTACGGGGACAATGTAAAGTGATGCTAGTATGATGAGTTTGAGTCATGTAACCGGCCTAGGTAGCTTGAGACCTTGACATCAAGTGAGTCTACTTTGGGAGGCTTTTTTCACTTGGTTAATTATCATATCTTTTTAGGCTTAATAATTAAGTTTTTTCCTCCAAGCATACCCCCAAAGCCAGAGTACAGCTTGATGGTAAGGCCTTGGGTGAGTCCGAGTGTCTAGAGTCATTGTATATTACCGTACTGGATCACTTGTAAATTTTTGTGGAATATGATTAGGTGTAGGGGGTAATTTTTTTATTTTTTTAAATTTCCCAGAATAATTTCTGAATGTAATATGTAATAAGTGATGTCTAGAGAGGTTGTATCAGGTATGTGTGCTCAAAATTGCACCTCTCATCCTCAACTTTCAACTATCACACACTTTGAGGGGTAAAAAATGTGTTCTAGACCCTCAAAACCCATTTTTTATAAGTTTAGTGGAAAATGTGGCGATAAATTAAGCCAACAATTAAATAAATGGAGAAAAATAAATATCCACAGATGCTAAATGATGTGGAAATGAGGTGGAAAATCATTGAGGAGTTAAAGTGAAGTTCCAAGGTGACGTGGACTCCTAAATGTAACAAAAATATATGTGCTCCAAGAAAATTGAATTTTTGGATGGGACCACAAAATTTTCAAGGAAAAACACACTTAATGAGGAGAGAAATTCGAATTGGCTTGATGAGTCAATTTTTGGTGGGCTTTGGACTTGGAGTTTCACTAGAGATAAGTGGAGAGTGGTCTCCCACCATTCCACTCCCACAAACACTTGTCCCTTTCTCATCAACGAGTTGTCCTCCTCAAGGATTGCGTGGGCCTCTCTGGAGGAATTCGAATGACACTTGGGTAAAATCGAATTACATGGAGGAGCCTTGGGATTGTCATCATCACACTTGGCACATGGTTTTTCATTGGTATTTTCTCCCATTCTCCTATATAATGGAGCTTTGAGCTCTCATTTTGTATCTTTTGTTACTAATTATTGTGCTTGCGGAAGCGCTGCTACTGTTGAAAAGTGTAACTAGGTTCGGTCTTCATAATGACATTTAATTATGATTTTATGTAATAAGATGTAAAGAAGAAAAATAAAATTATTATATTGACTTGCTTCATGGGTTTTCATGAGCAAGGGCTTTTGTTTTTGAGTCAAGACTCCCATTGAGAGTCTTTAGGATTTATTTGTCATTTAGTCATAAAATGTTAGAGTCATTGTCATGTAATGAAGTCATATTACACTTTGTAAAAGAGTCAATCTTGTGTATGTAAAGTATCCTCCAAGACCTTGTCACCTATCCTCTTCAAGTCGACCTACAACGATGGGAGAAACTACTAAATGAAGTCAACCTAACCTCAAGTGAACATGTCAGCCTAAAGGAATTGTGGTGAGGTGTATATATGCACACACTCGTCCACCATTTGAAAGCAAGCAACTCGATCTGAATTCGGTAAGACAAAAGTGTGAAGAAAGGGTTAGGAGAATTGCAAAGAAAGGAGAAAGAAGTCTCTTATGGGCAGTGCGAAGATGGGTTTCTTTTGAGTAGGACGAAGGACGTTTACTTTTGGGTAGTGAAGAAGAGATTCTTCTGGGCAGTGAAGAAGAGATTGTTTTGGGGCAACGAAGAGGTTTCTTTTGGGATAGCGAAGAAAGGTTTCTTCTGGGGCAACAAACCGGAGTAGAGATCTAGAGACTAAATTTCTCTAGAGGAGATCAACGAAATCCTAGAGACCGAGATTCTCTAGAGGAAGCCGAGAAGGAGCAGTGTGAAGGATAGAGACCGAGTTTCTCTAGAAGGAGCCGAGGAGGAGAGCAGTTTGAGATCAAGAAAGGTGAGGAAGGGAAGAGGCAAAGCATCAAGGTTAGTGACAAGGTTCTTGGGAGGATACTAGAGTCAAGGGTCTGTGTCATGGTCTTGGTACTTATCAATTGAAGATCTAGAAGAAGAAATTTGATCGGGTTTTCCTCTCAAGAAGGTGAGAGTTTTTGGCCTTGGATGAGAAGCCTACATACTGTGTCACTTGTCTTTTATTGTACATATTGGTATTTGTCTTGATGAAGAAAACACAATAATAACATAACGAAGAAAATACTATAAGCTAAGAAGTAAAAGTACATCACAAGCAATTATCAAGCAAAGAAATCTGTTAACTTTGAATGCCCTAGATTTCTCAACATGGTATCAGAGCTTAGGTGCTGAAGACAAGAAGGGGCAGTCAAAGCAAGTAGACACATGAGAATCGAACTTCAAATAAGGATCAAAGCAAGTCAAAGAACACCAAGCAAGAGATCTAGATCTTCATCAAACTGAAACCCTAGATCGAAGAATACTCCAAGCAAGATTCTTGAAATCATCTTCAAGAAGGAACCGGGAAGAAAGACGGAAACCCTAGAAGCACTCTAGAATCATACATCACCAAGAAAGTGGAAGCTCGAAAGGAAATCTTCTCTCTATTGAAGCAAAGATCTCAAAGGAGGCAATCTTCCCTCACCGTAGTAAGAATCTAGTTAAAGATTCATAGTAAGAAGCAACAAGTTTGTCATCAAGTTGAAGATTCGATCTTCACAAGCAAGTACCTTTTTATTATAATCTAATCTAGTAAAAACTTCATGTTTCAAGGAGAACCAAAAGCTGGTTGGGGTATTAGACTTTAATGGAAAATAAGGATAGACGTAGTCCTTGAAGTGAATGAAGTCATTGATCATGTCCATGGAAAGGTCTCCAAGCCATCTGAAGAACACGCATTATCTTATTACACGGAAAGGGATCTCAAGGCTCAAAAGATTCTTAAGGAGTCTATCAAAGATCCACGCATTTCCTATGTGGTCGAGTTGGAGACATCTAAAGAAATATATGATAAGTTGGGAGAAATTTTCTCTAAAAGCACAATAGAAAAGATCACTTAGACCTGATCTACATAAATTGAAGGTGTCAAAGGATGAAGGGATATCATCATGTCTCTCAAAGGCATCTCAAATAAAAGGTCAATTATAGGATCAAGGAGAGATGGTGTCTAATAACGAAACGATCTCTGTTATTCTAAATGCATTGACTGATGAACAAGGTAACCTCATATCTACCAGTGAAGAGGAAGCTATCCCATTCATCAAATTATGGTCTCTCTGCAAGGCAGAGGAAGACGAGATGAAGAAAGAGAGTGACAAAAGCTTAGATAGAAGGGGAACAATTAGTGACAAGACGAAAAGGAAAATTTGGAAAGTTCGGCATTCCAAAGAATAAAAGGAAGAACATGGCTAAGGAAAGATGCTATGGTTGTCAAAATCTTGGGCATTATAGAAGACACTGTCCTAAACGTAAGAGGGACAGGGAAGAAGACTATACAACAAAGGAAGTGAAAGAACCTGAGTCAAAGAAGCTTAAGAAGGAAGAAGCAAAAGGATCTCTATTGTGACTGAAATGATCTTCTTCACTAGGAGGTACCTTTCACTTGTAAAGTTATAGATAGGATGTAGTACAAATAAGATAAAATGCATCAAATTAGAAAGATCATTGTTGTAAAGGCCATAAAACACAAAATTTCAAGAACCGAAAACTGAAATATAGAACCGTAAAAATAATGAAAACCGACCTGGACTGCTGTCGACTGATTTTGCTGTCTGCTCCTGTTCTCTTGTTCTCCTATTGAAGCTGATTCGATTACTGGGAAACCAATTCCTCCCAGCCAATCCAGCAAGCTTCTGTGAAGCTTACTACCCCCGTGCTCAGAACCTCAGGTCAATCAAAGCTCTCGTTCTCGCTCTCGATCTTCCTCTGCCCTCTGTCCTCCTCTGTGTTTTTCTGCCCCTACCTCGGCTCAGTCCAGTGGTTTTTATATCAAGCTTGGCGGTGGCCGCCTTCCAGCCTTCGGCCACCGCTCTTCCTCCTCCCGACACCTCCCTGCATGCATATCTCCTTAGATATTTTCGTTTGGTTCCTGTGCTCCGTAAATGTTTTATCATTTAATTCCTTTATGAAATGTTATGTCCCCTTTTATATAACTCAACTCTTTCATATTTATTTATAAAGTTTATTTTAGGTTTATTTCTTTATTATATACTTTAATAAAATGAATTTTAAATTATATATATATTATAAAGTTTAAACTTTATATTTATTTATTAAAATTTAACTTATTTTCATTTTTAAAGTTTAGGCTTATATTAAATGGGTCGTTACATACACTCCCCCTTCGGAAAACTTCGTCCCGAAGTTAGAGTTTTAGGTTTAGGGTTTTAATGGACATATCCTGCTCCATCCAAG
>APFE030054182.1:45920-108405 GCA_000404065.3 Pinus taeda
AAGGACGGTTGGCCAAAGCACAAAAACTAAGGAAAACGCCCGATCCACTCCAAATTTTGGCCAAAGCCTCTTTGAATAAGCATGGTACTTGATTGGGGACTCCCAGCCCAAATTTCAAGAAATTTGGAGAAAAATTTGTCATTTGTGAATTTTTTATGCCAATTACAGGTTTTGGCCATTTGAGTGGTCTCACCCTGTGTGAGACCATTTTGGAGGACTGCTCGGAATTTTGAAAACTTGGCATTTTTGGAAAGGGCATGCAAAGAGAAAAATTACCAATACTTGGGAGAAGCCTGATTTTGAGATTTGAGCCTCCAAAAGCTCAAAATACATCAAAAAAATGACTTTCTACCCACTTTTTGAGTTGCAGAAAGTGACCTTGGGAGAAATGGTTTTTGAGGGGGCAAAACAACTCCAAATCCAGAAATTCCACTTGGGATGGAAAGTAGACAGACCAAGATTTCCAATGAGCCATCTTGCACCTAATTTGGACCAGTGGAACCCACTCAAAAGTTGCTGCAAAGGTGCGCGACACGAGAGCCAGGGGGCGCGGACATGAGAGCAAACTTTGCCAGAATTGACTTTTTTTGGTCAAAAAACACTGTTTTGACTATGGTTGATTATTTTTACTTGTAGATGATGGATAAATGTAATATTTTCATGGCACTTTGATAGATTTTACCTCTCTTTACTCTTCTAGAAGCTTCCTTGATGTAAAAAGTGAAAAATTAATGCATGAATTAGTTAGCTAAGTAATAGAGGCAAGTTGTTGAGATGCCTATTATCTAGTGCTTAGTTTGGAATTAGTTCAAACTGCTCCTAGAAGGATGAGCTCGACCCCTAGAGGCAAGGGAAGAGGTTAGCTTGCCTATATTATGTGTTTTCTTAGTCATTTTGAGAGGTTGGAAGGTTGGACTCTTGTGGGAGAAAGCTTTATTGTATATTGTACATCTATCTATGCAATTTTAAGAAAAGGAGGGCCAGGGTTTTGCAGACATCCTTGTGGATTCTTGTGGATTGTAGTGTTGATGGTGTGTTCTCTACATGTTCTTGTAAGTTTGTTTATGTATTCTACATCTCTCTTTTGCTTCTATTGGAACAGATGAAGTGGTAAAGTTTGAATACATGCTTTGACATGCTCAGCTTTTTAGTTTGTTCAAAATTTATGTTTTCTGCTATCTAGAGAGGATTCAAATGGTTGTTTGCCCTCTTTAGTTCCTTCTCTATCATCCCTGATCATCCATCTCAGATTAAGGCATCAGCGCTTACTCCTACCTTGCCCCAAAGATCCCCCTGCAAAAACTGTGCTCAATCCCCGCACCCTGAATTGCATTTTCTCCAATTGCCACCAAAAAACCAAAAATCTTTAAATCAATCCCCCATATCAGTTTACTAGCCTAAAATCCTTGTTCCTAATTGGTCAACTCATCCTATTGATAAAATCCATCGAGTTTTGACCCGAGAGAGCCTTCTCATACCTCGTAGGGCTAGCTACGAGGTGAAATGGTTTGATGTAGCCTTGAGAGTTTGTCTATCTCAGCCTAGGTGAATTCCAAGCGCTAACAGACCCATTTAATCTGATTGGAGGTTTTCTAGTTAAAAACTCCGATTGTCAAACCACTGCATGCATCAGAGCCGTCCTGGTTTCCATCTCTGATCTTCTTAGAAACCCCAACTTTGGTAAAAAATAAGAAGCCCCCACTCTTGACGGTGCAATGCAGGCCAACGAAAGCCATGCGGAAGTAGTCTTCGGGTTTATGGAACCATCGAGGTTTTGCTGCATGCAAGGAAATCGAAACGAATCCGTCAAAGTAGATCCGCCGCCCTGAGATCTTGTTTGTTGCATTGTCTATTGGGATGGGAGTTATGGAGAATAGCCAAAAGATAAATAAGAAGTCTCCATCTTCCCATAGTATGAGTAACTTTGAAGAGATGGATATGATCATTGAATTGTATGGAGAAAATCCTTCACCAAAGCAGATGTTAGAAATGGCCAAAGATAGAGAAAGGGCAAGAAATAGGGAAAGAAATGAAAATGCCCATAAAACTTTCACTCCACCTACATTTGGTTTAAAATTTAAATATTGATTTGGGAGGATGGATAAACAATGCAAAGATTTTAGTACCTGTGACTGAAATCCTAAAGATACCCTCCCAAAAGTTTAAGTTGTTGAAAGCCATTAATGCACCTCATGTGAAAGAAATATCAAATTTTGCTGAGGATGGATGTGAGGATGCCCCTATCATTTTGCAAAGTAGTGACATGTGTAGAGCTAACAAGGACCATCACCCTTTCTTTATTACATTGTTGGTTAATGGATTACTTTTGCATAATTGTATGTTTGATTCTGGGACATCATCTTGTGTTATGACCAAGAAGGTCATGAATCAGTTGAACTTGAGGATTTCTAGACCTTACCACAACATTTGTGCTATGGATTAAAAAATTATTGAATTTTGTGGTTTGATAAAGGATCATCAAGTCCACTTGGCAGTACATCCTGATATTATGATCACCATGGACATTGTGGTGATTGATGTGTCTGATGCTTGGGGGATGTTATTGTCTAGAAAGTGGGGAGCTGATATAGGGGGTAGTTTGCAAATGGATCTAACTTATGCTACCATCCCTAATAGTGAGGGCATTATGGTTAGATTGGATAGGGAATTGGAGATAAAGTTTCATGTGGAGAATCCCAAGAGCCTTATAATGAAATTGTTTATGAATCTGATGACTTGGGAAGTTATGCTATCTTGGCTCACTCTATAACTGGAATTGTCCTTACCTCCCCCCCTTGGTCATATTATTCAAGTTTGCCTATAGATTGGAATTTGATGCAACTAACAATGTAGCAGAATATGAAGCTTTATTGTTAGGTCAAAGAACTTGAAAATTAAAATGCTTAGTATTAAGGGGGATTCTGATTTAGTCATTCTTCAAATAAAGAGTCAATTAGCATGTAATAATGATAGATTTAAGAAGTATCGTAATGCTGTTTGGGATAACATGGACTACTTTGATGCATTAGATCTTCAAACAATTCCAAGAGAAGGAAATAAACAAGCTGATGAGCTAGTTGTTGTTGCATCTACCTTACAACTTGGAGAGAACTTGATGGATGATAAGATTAAGATGGAAATTATTTTTTTAGACCATCAGTTCCTGATAATATTGAGCATTGGCAAGTCTTAATGATGAAAGCCAAGTGATTCGATTTTTGAATAATATGGAGGAATTTTCTGATTTCAAGGTTGGCTACAAAGAAGAGGGTTGCAAGTATGAGGAGTGTAATGCTGTGTCAAATCCCACTCCTAGGGATCGTGTAGCCATGGAGCAAATGTTTGATATATATGATCCAAAGATGATTAAAATAGGGAAGGGTACCAATGAGAAGGAAAGGAAGAAGTTAATAAATTTACTTCAAGAATGTATGGATGTTTTGGCCTTTTCATATGAGGAGTTAAAAGGATATAGGGAGGATGTTATGGAACATACTATCCCTCTTAAGGATGAGAATGCCAAACCCTTTAGGCAAAAGCTTAGGCAAATGAATCCTAAGTTAGCTCCATTGGTGCAAAAGGAGTTGCAAAATATGCTCCAAGCTAGAATCATAGCTCAAACTAGGCATTCCACATGGTGTTCAAACTTGGTTATTGTGAGAAAGAAGAATGGTTCAATCAGGGTATGTGTGGATTTTCAAAATCTTAATTTAGCTTGTAAGAAGGATAATTACCCTTTACCGGACATGGAGACTTTATTAAAAAGGGTATCAGGATCTAGGATGATGTCTTTATTAGATGGATTTTCATGTTATAACTTATAACCAAGTCATGGTGAAGAAGGAAGATAGACATAAGACAACATTCACCACACCATGGGGTACTTTTGAATATTTGAGGATGCCTTTTGGACTAACAAATGCTAGAGCAACTTTTGAAAGGGCTATGGACTATGCTTTCAAGGGTCTTATTGGGAAATTCATTGAGATTTATCAAGATGACAACTGTTTTTTCAAGAGATGGAATTTCTCATGTAGGCCATCTAAGGCAAAATTTTGATAGGTGTAGAGAGTATGGGATATCCTTAAATCCCACTAAATCTATTTTTGGAGTGACTGAAGGGAAGCTGCTTGGTCACATCATTTCCAAGGATGAGACCAAGATTGACCCTGAAAGAGTTGATGCAATTCAAAAGTTCCTTTGCCTCACAATGTTAAGTCCCTTGAATCCTTTTTAGGGAAGATCAACTTCCTTAGAAGGTTCATGCCAAATTACGCTGAAATTGCCAAACCCATTCAAACCCTTTTAAAGAAAGATGCTAAGTTTGTTTGGGGGGATGAAGGAAGAATTTTTTTCTTCAGGAAATTAAAGATTCTATTGTTAAAACACATGTTCTTGTGAACCCTGATTATTCAAAGGAGTTTTTGATTTTCTCTTTTGCATCTGAAGACACTGTTGTTGGAGTGTTGCTTCAAAAGAACAATGAAGGGCATGAACAACCTATTGCCTTTATGAGTAGATCCCTTCAAGGGTATCAGTTGAAGTATAGTGCCATGGAAAAGTAGGCTTATGCCTTAATCAAGTCTCTTAAGCAATTTAGAGTTTATGTCGGATATTCTAGAATAATTACATTTGTTCCCCACTCTGTTGTGAAAAATATTTTAACTCAAACTGATTGCTTGGGAACTAGAGCTAGGTGGGTCTCAAAGATTCAAGAGTATGATTTAGACATTAGATCTACCAAGCTAATAAAGTGGCAAGGGTTGGGAGGGTGCTACGATTGATTTTTCAAAATGATTTGGAACCAATTTCATCAGAACTTCAAAGATTAAGCCAACTTGAATGGTATAAAGACATTATTTATTACTTGCAAAATTTGTCACGTCCTAACCATTAGTTTGCCATAAAAGGAGAGCTTTAAGGCTTATAGCAACTAAGTATTGCATTATGAAGGATGATATGGGTTGCAGAAATCCAGAGGGGGTGATACTTAGATGTGTTGATGAAGTTGAAGCCAAAAAGCTTCTCACTGAGTTTCATTTAGGATTTTGTGGAGGGCCTTATGCTGCTAAAACTACTACCCATAAAATCCTGAGAGTTGGTTATTATTGACCTTCCATTTTTGCTGATGTGCACAAGTATGTTAGAGGTTGCCAAGCTTGTCAATTATTCATTGGGAAGCAAAAGTTAGCTTCTTTGCCTCTTCAGCCTATGGTCATGGAAGTTCCCTTCCAACATTGGGGGCTTGACTTTATAGTGAAATTTAATGAAAATTCAATAAATGGCTACTCATGGATTTTGACTGCTACTGATTATTTTACTAAATGGGTGGAAGCCATCCCTACAAGACACGCCACCGACAAAGTAGTGATGGATTTCCTTGAAGATAAGATTATCACTCGTTTTGGTGTCCCTACCAAGATCACAACGAATGATACCAAGGCTTTTAGCTCTGCTGAATTCTCAATATTCTGCTTTAAGTATGGTATTGTCTTATCCCATTCTTCAAACTACTATCCTCAGGGTAATGGCTTAGCTGAGACTAGCAATAAAAATTTGATCACCATCATCAAGAAGATAGTAGGGGATAACAAAAGAAAATGGGATAGCAAAATTAAATATGCTTTCCTTTGTGGGTTGATAAGATTACAAAGAAGAGTTCAACAGGAAAGAGTCCCCTTGAGTTAGTTTATGGCTTGGATGTCACCCTTCCCGTGCATTTAAGGCTACCAACTTACCAACTTCTACAAAGCTTTACATTTGAAAAAGATTTTGTGCTAAATAGAATTGACCAAATTGTAGAATTGGATGAAACTAGGAGAAGAGCTTTTGAAAATTGTTGTAAAACTCAATTGAAGGTTAAAAGAAATTTTGAAAAATCATCTAGGAACATAAATTTTTCTAATGGTGATATGGTTTTGTTATGGGATCGCAAGAATGAAAAGCTAGGTAACCATGGTAAGTTTGATAGTTTTTTGGCTTGGACCATACATTGTCAGAGAAACAGTTGGACATAATTCCTAAATTTTGAGCACCTTGGACGAAAAATCACTTGAGCTACCTGTCAATGGCCAACTGCTCAAATTGTTCTACAAAGAGGACATCTGATGCCATGGGGGATCTTCTGTATTGTATTTCTAGCCTTATCCCTTGTCGTTTCAGTTAATTAGTTTCATTTCATGAATGAATTGTCATTTATCCTCTTAGAATCAATTTCCATTTCTTCATTTCTGTACTTGATTTCATATGATGATATCTTGGATGGATACTGTTGATATGTCTTTTGTTGGTGGATGCAGATTCCAGGTTCTTGCATACTATCACTTCCTATCTAGCATGCATCCTTATGTGGAGCCAAATGTTGATCACTGGAGTGGCATTTGAAGATTTTCTGAAGACTCCATGCCCAAGGATATACCAAACGCTGCTTGTACCCTAAGAGATCATCATATCACTAGAGTTTTTCAACTCTACTTATTCTTCTCATCTTCTTCTATTGTACGCAGATTCCACGAGTCCTACGAGGATGATGTAAAGTGATGCTAGTATGATGAGTTTGAGTCATGTAACAAGCCTAGGTAGCTTGAGACCTAGTCATCAAGTGAGTCCACTCTGGGAGGTTTCCTTTCACTTGTTTAATTATCATATCCTTACGAGGACTTAATGATTATTTGAGTTTTTTCTTCCAAACATACCCCCAAAGTTGGAGTACGACTTGATGGAGAGGCCTTGGGTGAGTCCTAGTGTCTAGAGTCATTGTATATTACCATACTGGATCACTCGTAATGTTTCGTAGAATTTGGTTAGGTCTAGGGGGTCATTTTTTATTTTTATTTTTAAATTTCCCGCAGGGTGAAAAATGGAATAAATTTTAAATGTAATATGTAATAAGTGATGTCTAAAGAAGTTGTACGGGGTATGTATGCTCAAAATTACACCTCTCACCTTCAACTTTCTACTATAACACACTTTGCGGGGTAAAAAATGTGTTCTAGACCCTCAAAACCCACTTTTCCTAAGTTTAGTGGAAAATGTGACAATAAATTAAGCCAACAATTAAATAAATGGAGAAAAATAAATATCCACACATGCTAAATGATGTGGAAATGAGGTGGAAAATCATTGAGGAGTTAAAGCGAAGTTCCAAGGTGTTGTTGACTCCTAAATTTAAGGAAAAGACATGTGTTCAAAGAAAATCAAATTTTTGGAGGGGACCACAAATTTCTCAAGGAAAAACACATTTAATGGAGAGAGAAATTCAAATTGGCTTGCTAAGTCAACTTGGCTTGGTGGGCTTTGGACTTGGAGTTCCACTAGAGATGAGTGGAGAGTGGTTTCCCACCATTACACTCCCACAAACTCTTGCCCCTCCATAATGAGTTCCTCTTCAAGGATTGCGTGGGCCTCTATGGAGGAATTCGAGTGGCACTTGGGGAAAATTGAATTGCATGGAGGAGCCTTGGTATTGTCATAATCACACTTGGCACATGGTTTTTCGTTGGGGTTTTCTCCCATTCTCCTATATAATAGAGTTTTGAGCTCTCATTTTGTATATTTTGTTATTAGCTTTTGTGCTTGCGAAAGTGCTGCTACTTTGTACACTTTTCAAGAGCTTTAATAAAAAGACTTTGGGTGTCTATTCATGGGTGTTCTTCCTTTGGAGCATGGTGCATTGTGAGCTATTGGTATAATTTTTTCTATGCTTTGAATTATTTCATTTTGCATATATTCTTGTAAACTTGCTAGTGCAAAACTATCTTGTGTTAGCATTTGATTTAAAAGTAGACTCTAGATATTGAAAATTCTAATTTGTGTTCAAATAAATTTCTAGAAGTTTCAATTCATTGTTTGCTTATCTGAACTTATATGGATTAATGTGTGATTTGAGTATTGTAGATGAATTTTGGTTGGATCAAGCGTGAGGGGACGTCTTTGGGAGGCCAACCCACTCTTGAAACACTTTCAAAGGAACTCCCATTTATTATTTTTTGGATTTTCACAGTTTATCTTACAAAAAGGGTTTTGCAGGGATTCGTTTGGGCATAGCTTGTATACAGGCAATCATTTTAAAATTTAAATCTTTTGAAGTAGTGGTCCATTGATTTATATTAGCTACTTGAGAGCTTTTCTACACTAAACCAAGTGATGGGGTTCACTCCTATCACTTGATTTGGTTTCTTGTATACTATTTGTATTTTAGTTTTATATTCTCTCTACAATAATTTGTCTCTTTATTGTTGCAGCCCATAGGTAGAGTGTTGGATACCTACCTTTTTAGTGAGGGATCGTGTATAGTCCATAGCTATGGCTTTCAACAAAGCTTAGGGGCAGCCCTCGTACCCTAAGCCTAAGCTATTTCTTTTCAAGTGGTTTGGTACCACATTAGGGAACATGCCTCCCTAAATAGCATAGAGTAAGGTACAAATCATCTCATAAGAGCAAATCGTTGCCTTTGATCTCCTTCTCAAGCCCACATGTGTGAGATGGTTGGTGATAAGAGCATCAAAGAAGGATCATAAAAATCCTAACCATTTCCTTGTAGGACCTCTCAACCCCTTTCGAAGTTGATTTTTTGAGGACGCCGTGGACAAAGAGGAGGGCTACTACTTGGCAAGGCCGTGGGCATTTGAGAAGGATTAGTTCCTTGTCTTGTGCAACATTTCATTCACCATTGGACGCAAATCTTTGGGACATCAAGAGATACTTCTTCAATCTTGAGAACATTCTCATTGTACTTTACCTCATTTTTTGAATTTGACTTTCATAAAGGAAATATAGAGCTTGAGAAGCCTCATACATTGTAAAGATTCCTCTTGAAGTTTTGTTTGAGACCTTCTGGAAGGTCCCTCATCTTGTAGCATCTAATAAAAGCTTAGTTTTTCTTGTGAGAGCTTGGGTTTTCACCCAAGGCATCATTTTCTCCTTATTCGAAAGGAGGAACATGTGTGTGGTTTGATCTTGCAATTGTTTCTTAGTTTTTAATCTTACATGTTTTAAAATTAATACAACCTCACGTTCACAATTTAATTTTATGAATTTGCTTTTGCTACTTATTTCTATCTTATTATTTGCCACTTTAAGTTTTGCTTTAAAGTACAAATTTTGAATTTTACTTTTGGAGCAACTTACTTCATTATATGCAAACATCTCATTTCAAGTAGCAGGGTTGATTTAGTTAGTTTGACAATTTGCTTCATGTTGGCCTCACAATAGGCTCATTGTTTACATGCACATTTATTTTAAGTTATTTGTTCATTAAGTTATTTTAAGTTATTTGTTCATTTTATTACTTTAGTTGGTTATTGGTTTATCATTTGTCAAAGCAATTACTTTGAGCAACTTACAATCTTATATGTTTATGAAGCTTGTTGGAAATACTGAGAGGGGGGGTGAATCAATATTCCTTTTCAATTGTTATTTTTACCAGTTGAATCAATTATATTTAGAACACAAAAGGAGCAATGGGAATAAATGCTTTTATTAATATAATTTTATAATGAATCAAGTACAATATATAGGGCTCCAACCCTTGATGAAGACACCAATCTTCAATCTCCCAGGCTCCAACTTTTTTCCAAGCACCAACTTGGGCTTTTGTGAGGCTCCGACCTCTAGGGCAAAACCAACCCTATCTTCTTAAGGCACAAACCTTGTATTTAGAGGCTCCAACCCCTAGGGCTCCAACCCTTCTCTGGTACAGGCTCCGACCTAGTTTCTTGAGGACACCGATCCTCTAGGGCTCTAACCCTATCCTTTAAAGCACCTACCTTGTTTGTTCGAAGCTCCACCCTTCAGGGCACCAACCCTCGGGGCTCCAACTCACTGCTATACTTTGTCTACATATGTTTTATAATAATTCACGACTCCCAAAATCTTCTTCACTGAGTTCTGCCAATCTACAACTTCACTGTAGTCTCCATGCTACATCATCAATGACAACATGTCTTCATATGAAATAGTCTTCACAACTCTTCATATTGCCCAACAGAGACTGCAAAGTTTTCCTCATGATGATTTCAACAATGCATCATGATCTTCAATAATGTCTCCAAGTTCTGCTGATACTTTTCAACAAGATATTTGTGCTAGGCCTCAATGTCTTTACAAAACAACTCTCTGTTTTGACCCTCTGTTCTCACTGTTAGGGTAACTACTTCAGGAGCAATGCTTGCTTCAGAGGAGTGTTTGTCGCGGCTTCAGGCTGTGTATTCAATTAAAACGACCCTGTCTATACAATCTTTTTAACAGATCGCGGGACAAGTGCTTTGTCCGGATGTAGGTCCCACACTGTTGATTGGATCTCATTCTCATCGACTTCTTTAGTGAGTTCAAAGTTGTTTTCTCCACTTATTTTATTGGGAATATGTTGGATGAAGGTTCCATAGTCTGAATTTTCTGATTCTGCTGTTAGAAACTTTTTGAAATGGCTGTAAGCTTCCTTTTTCACTGCTTCTTGACCTTTGATTTCTCTGTCGTCAACCTTTATACTGTCAATCTGATTTATGATTCTACGCATCTTTGTTGAATTGTGAAAGAACGCTGTGTTTTTATCTCCTGCCTTTAGCCAAAGGTTGCGAGCTTTTAATCTTCATTCCTCTTCCTTTACTCTATTCTCTCTATATATTTCCCAATAAAGTTTCTTTTCCTGAAAGTGACTTTCTTTTGTTTGTTTCTTCTAGGTGCTCTTTTGTTTCTTGAACTGTTTCCATTTTTTTTTAATAATTTTGCCTTCCTTTTCTAAGTTTCTTTATGATTATTCTTGGCCCATATTTTCATTTCCTTCCTCAAGATTTTTAATTTGGTTTCTAAAACAAAATTTGGAGAATCTGTAATCGTTTGGGACCATATCTCTGCTGTTATTTTTATAACTTCCTCGTTGCTATTCCACGAAGGGCAATATCAAAATGGTATAGGTCCCAGATTCCCCATAGTCCCTAGGGAGATTACCACTGGCTTATGGTCAGATGCTGAAGTGTGGACTATTCTAGAAATTATTGAGCTGTAGTTTGTTAATATGTTATCCTGGATTAGGATGCGGTCTAGCCTTTTTTTTATATTTTTTTTAACGATTCTTTTATTGCTCCATGTATATTTTCCATTATTGGGAGGAATATCCAATAGGTTATAGGATTCCATAATGTTTACAATGGAGTCCCTTGATGGATCAACATGAAAGGAGCCTCTAAACTTCTCATCAGCATTCAAGGCTAAGTTGAGGTCTCCTCCAACTATGATGCTTCTGTTTTGTACCCGGGATAAGATATCTTTGAGAGAATTCCAACATACTTCTTTCTCTCTCTAGTGATTTGGCACATATATATTAATCATACAGTATTTCTCATCAGTGATTTTATTTCTGAGGTCAGTTTTAATCCAGTGTTGATCTTTTAGTTGATGTACTAATTCCCATTTTCCTTTCCTCCACAGAGTGAAGATACCTCTCGAGGCCCCTGTTGCTTGGAGAGCTAAGCCTTCATAGTTTCTTATTTTTTGGAGCATTTTCCCATATTTTTGTTCATTTATTTTGGTCTCCCGTATCATGAGGATGTCTGGATTTTCCATTGCTAATAAATCTTTGATTGCATTGAATTTCAATGGGTTTCCCATTCCTCGATAATTCCAGGTGACCAGATTCATTATTATTTTGGTTGGAGGCAGAGGGTCCTTTCCCTCTGGAAGGATGGGGGGTTTTCTCCTTATTTCATGTGTTCTTTTTGAGGAAGGAATCCATAGGTTGTTGAGTACCCATAGCCATCTCCTTTGCTGCAGCTTCATCTCTTAGTTCTCTGTTTGACTTTCTTCCTTTTTTTTTGATGGTCAAGAGAGGATAATGACTGGTTCCTTGTTAGGATTCGATGAAAAGAGGGGGGGAGGGGGTTAAGGGGGAATTAGGGAGGAGGGGATGGGAAGGGAGGAAAAGGGAGGATTTGGGGAGGGAGGAGAAGAGGAGGGAATGGTAGGCTCTTCGAGAGGACCGAAAGGATTAGACACCAAAAGGTTGGAGGAAGGGAGGGGAGGGATGGAAGGAGGCAAAGGAGAAGAGGGGGTAGGGAGGGGATTAGAGAGGATAGGGGTTGAATGAGAGGGAGCTTGAGGGAATGAAGAGGGCTGAGATGGTTGTTTACTTGCTGTCTTTTTCTTTTTTACTTGTTCCCATTTTGATCTCGAGCTTCTACTTCTTCGTTTTCTTGTTTTTTCGGACATCTATTAGCAAAATGACTGTATTCATGACATACCTTACACTTGAATGGGATTTGTTCGTAGTCCAACTGCTGAATATGCATCCAACTGTCGACTTTGATCTTCACTGCTTCCGGGAGGCCTTTTCCTAGGTCTACTTCAACATATATCCTTGCACACGCGTGCATATTCTCCTTTGGCTCGCTTCTGTAGATGTATTTTCCCACTGCATTTCCTATTGCTTTGACTTATTCATCTCCCCAACAGTGGAGGGGGAGGTGAGGGAGACGCACCCAAACTGGCACAACATTTGGCACATCCAACTTTGGATCGAAATCCGGAGTCCACCTGTTTAAATATAGTCCCCTAGTGTCCATGAAATATGGGCCATTTCTGAATATCAAGTCTCTATCTTCTTTTGTTTCTAAATGTAATGTGTAGTAGCCCCTTCCACAGAACCTAATCGAGATTTTTCCACTGATTGAAGAGGACCAGTTCCGCTCAACCCACTTCTGCCCCGATTGAAGAGAAGGCCAAAGCCCTGTAAACTGTCCCCCCAATCCGCGTTCAGAGAGTGAGAGCGTTGCATGACGAGGAAGGGAGGGAGGATGAATGATTTCTGGGATATCTTCTAGTTTTTTAACAAACTTGGAAACATAAGGTCTAGATCTAGGAGGGCCAAGAGAAGCTAACAGAGAAGCGAAGGCTGCAGTGTTTTCTTCAGGGAGCTGAGCCATTTGAGAAGAGGTAGGAGGGAGGTCACCATCCGGAGGGACCATAGCTGTGGCAGGAGGCCGAGGCCGAGGCAGCCAGGAGCAGAGGAACACGGGGGCCTGCAGAGCGCATGCGCATCTAGTTCAAAAAAAAAAGTCGATTGTGTAGTTGGGCATCTTGACCTCCAAATTCTTAATGATTAATACTTAATGGAAGCATTCTCTCTGTGATTTTCTTATTATAGAAAATTAGATGTTTTTTCCCACCTTGATCGTATCACATTGGTGTGTAACTTTTCTATTTCTCGTCAGCATTTGTACATATGGAACATATTTCAGTTCCCATTGTGTTGAGATAACAGTGCATCTTTATTGTCAATATCTATTTCAATTGTAAAGAACATATACATAATCTCTGTGTCCATATACTTTTTTTACAATGTTATCCTATCATTGTTTTCTCTAAACAGTGCAATTGACTAGTATTTTTTCTGCACTAATATCAGTGTGTATCCATCTTAAGCTTGGATTTATCAGGTGCCACGAGGGATCTGCTTCGAGGTGTAAATCTTTTTTAGGTTATGAAGAGTTAAGGTAAAATTTCCATCTCCAGGGATTGGATCCCTCTCAGCTTTTGATAGATCCAGATTATGATCGATCTCGATTATTCTTCTTATTATTATTTCTTGGAAATAGCTTGCTGGATGGTGTAGAATAGTGCACCTGACCCTGTGGGAATTCAACTGGGGACCTGCATAACATCCAGGATTATCAGCAATGTCTTGGCAAGTGACACTGACTTATAATCTAACCCTTGGGACTAGTTTGGTTTATTTTTTGTGATCCTTTTTCGGGGCCGACGCCAGCATTATGGATGTTATGATGCCCGCATACTGGGCTTTAGAATCTGCCTCTCAGGGCATTATGCCTTCAAACTTGATATTTTATACCTATCATGCTATTCAGTAAACGATCCTCCTTAGTTTTCATTCCATACAAGGAATGAACATGCCACGATGCTGGTATTTACTATTGACATGCTCTAACGAAAATTCTAATGAATATAGTATAGGAATTACCTGTTGGTTGCTGCTGTTTAATGTGTTAGTAGATTTAAAGACATATGCTGTGTTAGATATGTGTTGTTTATGATATACAGACTGACAAGATTGACTTGGTGCTTGCAGAAACCAAGTGGTGGGAATGATCTCACAGATGGCATGAGGTGCCCCATGCAAACACAAATTCTTCTAAGTTTGAAGCGTTTGATAATTTCTCGTGGACCTTTAGCCTATGCTGTAGGGAACGAGTGAGTATTAAGATCCCTAATGCGGCGAGGGAGGAAAGTAGAAGGCATCCATTGTGTTTAGGTCATCTCATTATTTGATTGCGAAAATGTGCCATCCATATCTCTGATAAATATTATATGGGTTATATTGGAATTTTTAATAATAAGATATATGTACAGTGGTTTTCTTCTTTTCTTTATGAGTTTTACAATCAAGCACATGGGTCTTGTTTTATGATATTTGTTATATTTATCATCTTGCTTTAAAATTCCCTTTCATTCAGTTGTGGTAGACAAAAACAAGAAGTTTCTACGCTGTCACAATTTCTCAAATTTTATCATTCAAGGTTGAATCTCCAGCTCCTTACCCAGAAATTTATGTTACATTTGATGTTGTATTTTAATGTTTCAAACATATGTAATAAAATAGTATATCTTAAACTGTCTATGTTGGATTGCATTATGTGTGGATATATTGTTAACAAGGTGGGTTGTGGAGCAGCAAGTCCCTGCCCAAAAGCATGAGTGCTGCACTAAGGGAATTCTGCCTCTTCTGTCAAAGAATCCTGTCTCTTCTGTCAAAAGTTTGACTCATGCCAAGCAGCAAGAAGCTCCTCTTTCTGAAGGTTGACCAATCCAGCTATTCATGTATTTTGACTTATGACTTCAATTCATTTGAATAAGTTGATGCTGTAGATCATTCTCTACCACAAGCCCTCAATTGGACATTAAAAAAAAGCAAATAAAAACTATGAGCAGTATCAATGTTGTGAATAATGGCAAAATAACATGCACTGATCTACTCCAACTGATCAAGTACCTGAAATATATTAGACTATTTTTCTATTATGCTTACATGGACTTTCACTAGGGAAATTGCACACCTCCCCGAGCCTACATCATGCAGTTAGTTTCTTTAGACCACATTTCCGAGAGTATCAGCTACTGTATGTTTCTTTAGACCACATACTTATCACCAACTTTATACATTTAAAAATGGCATTGAATTCAATTTTTGGACCATGACTCTGACTAGTAGATGGGTTGTAGCCAAGACCGTCTGGTTGGTGATAGCATTAAGACACCAGTATAGTTTTCAGCTCTTAGCCTTGGTTTGAAATGTTAACAAGGATTACCTGTAACTTCATGACAACTTTGACATTTCGCTCAGCTTTGTTTTATAAATATGGATAAAGGATAATTTTAGGCAAGTGGACCTAGGTTAGGAATAGAAGCTATATCAAAATGATATAAATATGCACATTTAGGTAACATTGTACCATCCAATATTTGGGAAATGAATCTTATGAAAAGCTCTTTCCTCATGTTACATGAAAGCTTAGTTTATCTCCTGCATCTACACTTTATTAGAGATGAATTATGTAAGAAACAAGAACAAAACCTACAAAACATAGGCCCTCACACAGACTGTCCATGAAATAAAATAAAAATATAATTCCCATTTACAAATATAATTGTGCTTCAAGGAAAAAATTCAAATCGACTAAATAAATTTTGAACCAAGACTGTAAGCAATATGTGGAGGGTATACATATTGACAGATGGGCACTCAGCCTCTCTTCTGCAAAGCTCCTCTTCTGCCTCAAAGCTCTTAGGGAAGAAAGGAGCCTGGCAAGCTTGTTGACTAGAAGTCTAAATTCAAAATGCATGGAGGAGATGTCTGTCTGCTGAAAGGATATTCAAATTTGAGAATGGAATGGAGCCATATGTAAGTCAGGTCTATCATCTAAGATGATAGTTCAATTTCAGAGAGCAGTGGAACTAAGTGGAGGTAAATCACCATTAGATGACAAACTGGAGAGAAGTGATCCGTCTACTGGAAGGTTATTCCGATTTCAAACTGGAGAGAAGTGATCCGTCTTTGGCACTGCTCACCTTGTGTTTCCAGCTATTTTGTGCAGGGATTTTCTGAAGCCCTTTCTAAAAGATTTTGAGAGAGGATTGTGACAGACTAGATTGTGCAGGTTGAATGTTTGGATCTCCATTTTTGAGGACTGTGAACCATAAAAGCCTTTTGCAACCAGGCCCATGATCCAAGTCACCTGGTTCATATTCATGTTCAAATTTCATATTAAATTCGAAAAAAATTCACCAATGCCAAAGAATATGATAAAATCCACCTTTGAGTTTAAGAAAGCCAATTCAGTGAATTTCATTATAGCTTCATATATTCAAACAAAAAACAAATACAAACTTCCAATGTGACCCAAAAATATGTCAATTAAATGTCAGCTTTCAGGACAGAAAACATGAATATGCACATTATGGTTTTATTTTTATATTTTTAAAACTGAACATAAAACGAATCTTCAAATTTATTTTTGAAACTTGTAAAAAGTTCTGCACGGTCTATTGAATTCACCTCCACTTGAGATTCAATGAATTATAATTTTTTTGAAAAAGGTCCACCATGCATGGTGACTAAGACTGATCATTTCAGCTACATCTGGGTTTGTGGGAGTGCTTTGCATGTAGAGTGTTGTGCAGCAGTCCACTTCTTTTCATTGTGCAGAGCTTTGCTGGTTCTGGAAGAAATCACAAGAATGTGTATAAGTCTGCTTAATTGCCTATATTTGTTATAAATTACATGTGTAGACAATTGTGACAGAATTCATGACCTTGTCATGCTAGCTGGAGTGGCAGAACCTTTCAGAGGGACTGTGTAATATGCTGATTTTCAGACCATGTTATGAAGATTCTGCACTTAGAAAGACTAACCTAAAACACTAGGTAACTGCAAATTGAAATCTTCAATCAGAACAGCAGATCCAAGTATGCTAATCCACAAAATACACTGCTAGGAAAAATTTACTAAACAGCGAGGGAGAAACTGACTTTCAAACCTGCTATTGCTTTTCATTAAATCAGAAAATTAAATCTGCTATATAGCCAACTCAGAAAATCACTTCCCTCCTTGAAACAAAATGTATCAAAAACACTCTTGTTGATCACTTTTTCAAGAAGTTGAAACTTTAGTGGGAACATGTGAATGAAATTAACATGTGTAGTTCACAAGAAGTTATCCCCTCTGATTGGCGAATGAATGTGATCATGTTACCGATAATAAAATCATCAAGAGTCCGAGCATTTTCCTGTGTGTTGAAGTTTTCTTTGGCATCCCATTGACATCAGAAAAATAACCTACCCAATAACTTAATTGTCCAGATCCAAAAGATTGCTGACAAGAAGCTCTGGAAATAATTGTACAATAACTCAACTCCACAGGACTCAATGTAAATTGTCTGCTGACATAAAGACAAGAATTCAGATAGATGTGCTGCTTGCCTAATTACATCACTGCAGAAATTAGAAGTACAATTGTAAGAGGACTGGTAATGGAAATGCAACAGGAACTAGAAATTTACAAATTCGACATGTGGGTTCAGGCATAAGCAACAATATATCTATTTATCATGGCCAGCAGTTAAGGCTTCTGCCCTCGAGGCAAAAAAGGTCCACACTTATATCTCTTTAATAAGGGAGGAGAGGCAGATATAGTTGCACCTGGGACATAGTCAGTTTAGCATTAGCGCCATATTTAGCAATAGAGACACTGACAGAAATAAGGGCATAAGCAAGAGAAATTTCATTGAACTATTATTTAGAGGGGTTGGAACAGAGATGCCATTTTAGATGTAGACCTCTTTTAACTAGGGGCTCTCCAACAACTGGATTTGCATCATCTGGAACTTGATATGAAAATTGAACTACTACTACTGGTCATGCTGCTTATGGAATTCTTGGTGCTGAAACGGCTGTTGGTGCCGAAGCCAAGTTTGAACTTTCCCAGACTGGCAGTAAGGAGGGAATTCAACAACTTTGTGAATGTACTGCATACAAGGTGGTTTTCCATGATTTGAGTATTGTGCTCTGGGATGGTTTATACCTTGGGGGAATGCCGGTTGCAAGGATGGGACCATTTCTTGAACAGCTTGAATCAAACCTAGAAATTATAGCTGATGCTGTCCATAGAGAATTCGTACTCATGTTCTTACTGCATTAATGAAGGCCTGATTTGATGTTTCTTTGTTGGTATGGCTGGGAGGTCCTTCTTGTGCTTTTTCAAAGTCTGATTCTGAAATAGTAGAGGAATATTTCATGGCTCTCAAAACCCTGTTCAAAGTTGACGGGGGACATGCTTTCTCAATTCTTAAGAAAGAAAGAAAGAAATTATTTTAACATCCACAAAGCTAAAGATAGCCTATGGGACAGATTGCTTCTACATCTGCTTGATGTATTCGGTCCTTTCTCTGTGAAGCTTCAAAATAAATGCTCCCAGCGTCTCGACAAACCCCTCGCTAAATAGATTATCCCAAGAGCTAGCTGCCAGTGTATCTGCATAACTTTCTTTGTTGTCTTTGAAGGCCTCACATTCTAAAATGAAATGTTTTTTCGTTTCCACTTTTCCAGAAGAACAAAAAATGCATACCCTTTCCTCCCACACTTCCTTTGGCCTTTTCTAGCGCTTTGTTTCACAACGAAGTTGATGAGAATTAGTCCTTAACTGAGCAATAAGAATTTTGGCTCTCCAAGAGATATTGGCCTCTATGTATGCTTTTGGTTGATGATTATGAGTGGGATTAAACACTTTAATATAGTAATTTTTCTTTCTTCCTAGCTCCTTATCGCAAGTATGTTTGTGGAACTTTTCCATAACAAAAGCTTTTATCTCTTTGTTGTTTATGGGACACGCATTCAAGCAAATACCCCATTTACTAAGCCATTTGTTATTTTGCTGCATCTAGTTTTTTTTCTCTTGCACAATCTATCATTAAAGACAACCTTAGGCCATCTACCCTCTTCCATTTGCTCAATTTTTTTTAAATACCTTATGACTCGCACCATAGCAATCGCTTCAATAGGAGTAGTCCCTGTTTCACTGAACAATATATCATAAGGAACTGCACTTTTAATCTTAAATTTGTTTGTAATCAAACGCTTCTGAATTTTTTCAATTTGTTTCCATTGCATGTCGGAGGTACTGCTAGCCCACAGTTCACAACCATAGACAATCACTGGAATCACTAGAAGTCCAAAAAGAGTTTGAGTGGTTTTCCAGTCCCATAACTCTGCCTCTCTACACCTATTTTGAAAAGCATAAAATGCTTTCCAACCCCCCAAAGTTATTTTCTTTCTACAACCATTCCAGCTTAGATTTTTGTTGAAGCCAATTCCGAGGTATTTGTAACCCGCAACTTCTTCTAGAATGTTGTCTTCAAAGTAGAACTTATGCTGGTTATGTTTTCTTTTCTTCTCTTTTGTTTTGCTGATATTGACTTGCATCCCCACACTTCTATAAAAATGCTCAAGGGATAGTAAGTGCTCTTGCAAAGCAAGAGCTGATTTAGCAATCAGAATAAGGTCATCTGCATACAAAATAAGCCTTGTAACAAACTTGCACAAATAGATACCATCAACCCCTTGCGAATTTAACCACTCCTCAAGCTTGTCGATATATAAACCAAAAAGTGTAGGAGATAGTGGGAAACCTTGCTTGACCCCGCTATCGCTTCTAAAGCTTTCAGAAATGCCTGCTGAAGTTCTAATTTTGACCTTCACCTCTTCATATAGCATATGCACAACTGCTCTCAAATGTTTAGGAACCCCAAGTTCCTCCATTCTGTGCCAAAGTTTATCCCTAGGAACCGAGTCAAACGCTTTTCTGATATCAACAAAGCAACAAAAGACTTCCTCCTTTTTCTCCCAAACTTTTTCAATGATGTGCCTTAAAGTTATGCAATGATCAACTGTGGAATGTTTAGGTCTAAAATCTGCTTGCCCTTTAGTACACTTATCTCTTTCTTCTGCCCACTTGCTAATTTTGTTTTCTAGCATGCTTCCAAATAGCTTTGCAAACAAAGGGTTTATCATGATGGTCCTATAATTGGAGGGATTATTGACGTCACTGCTCTTGAAAAGAGGTATTGCTAGACTAGTTGTCCAATCTGTGGGGAGCCCTTGTTGTATGATGTTGTTGAAGATTTTTGTAATGTGAGGTGCAAGAATCTTTGAGCCTCACTTTAGATATTCTGCTTGGAGTTCAGCTAAGTCTTTTTCTTTTCCAACACCCAACTTCTTGATACCCATCTCTACCTCTTTTACCGTGAAGAGTTCAGTAGCAGTGTTGACCAAAGGGGGAGGGTCAACCTTGGGAACCTGCTCATAGAGTTGTGTGTCTTGCATAGTCAAACCATTTAGAAGCTGTAATATTATTTCCAATTTGTATCTTTTTCAGTTGGAGCTCCTTCCAAAATAATTTGGGATTATTTTTCCCAATGAAGATTAGTTCTTCCCTCCTTGAAACCATGAAATCGGCCTTTTTCTTGCTTAATAACTATTTGTAAGGTTTGAGCTTTATGTTATCCTTGTTTGACTCTTTCCAAATTCTCCTTGCCTTTTTGCATTCCTCGTCAAACCAAGCATTAACCGGAAAGCAATTTGTTTCAGACTTCTTAATTTTTGCTCTTTTGCACTTTGCAAGTGCGCATTGAATTAAATGTGTTAATTCATGACTATGAAGGCTGTGAATTGTAATTTTCTCCTTCTCGAAGAGCCTCTCTAGCATCATTTTGAAGGTATTACAATTTTTCGGGGTCAAAATAATTATGCCATGTGAGAGATTTTGTTGGACATGCTGAATTTTTTACTCTAATTTTTTCTTTCCAATCCAAGAGAAACATAAATAAATTGGCTTATGATTTGATTTCAAGTCTTGCAACTGATTTCCAATCAAAACTTCCTCCATTATCTCACACAAACCATGCGAGCAAATTACATAATCTACCACACTTGCTCCATTGTAAGTATCGCAAGTGAAATTACCAAACTTTTCCCATCTAGTCAAGCCATTACAAGTGACTAAATCAAAGGCCCCACATAGAGTAAGCAATTGTTCACCAAGGAGATTGCAACCCTTGTCCTTTGAAATTCTTTCCCACTGATGATTACTTTCTTCTGTAAGCCAAATAGGGTCACAATCATTTTTACAACAAGGAATGCTAGCTTGCTCACTTGCAGTCCTAGCATTGAAATCACCCACTATATGGACTTCACCTAGCTACGAATATGTTGCAATATCCGCTTTTAAGGCTGCAAATGGATCTTTGTGGTCAAGCCCTCTACCTTTGTAGATTTTTGAAACCTGCAGCGCAAAATATCATGCTGCAATTTTGATGTGGTTTCCATTTTCTGATATTTTAAACCAAATGAATTGCTTATTTGAGTCTTCTTTTTCTAACTGAATGAGACGACCTTCTTTCTCCCTTACTAAAACCATGATTCCCCCGTGCCCTTTTCCATTCCCTGCTGCCTTTTTCCACACTGCCATCTTCCAGTATCCTTCAAACAGAGGTGTCTTACACCCTTCATGCTCATGTGTTTCTATGAGGCAAATTATGTCTCTATCTTCCGCAATATTGTAATATCCCGTTTCAGAGATATTCCCCAAACCCTAGCAAACTCCAACCAAATACGTACAAGAGATATAGTAATCGGGAAGCTCAAAGTGATAAAAATAACAGTGGTGCAACATATAATAATTTAAACATGAAATATAAGCAGATACTGAAGAAATGTAGAGAGAAATGCTAAGCCATTTTATTATACTGAGTAATGGAATGAGTACAAGAGGTGATTAGAAAGATGGCACCTCGACTTGCACAAGGCAAGTGAAGAAATACACTCAGAACGGTAAAGGAATGGCCTCTCTCTGAACTGCGTCCAAGCTGCTGGAGAAGTGTCTTGCTGTTGCTATTGCTGGAAATCAAATGAGGATTTGGGGTTGTTCCCCTCCTTAGAAAATGCTGAACTCTGGAATTAGACTCTACTCAAGAAACCCAGAAAAACCCAGAAAGCTTTTCTGAAATAGCCTACCCCCGAAAATCACCCCCTTGGGGATCTACGTTGTCCCTCAAGGCCTTGCGCTGCCACTGAATAGAATCCTCCAAAACTCTGCCCGAAACTCTGCCAAAATCCTCCAATATGCAAGAGCAGATCCCTTGCTCAATCTCCCAGCTCAAATCCTCCGCAAAACCCTCAATCCGGAACGCGCACCAAAAGAACTGCGTCCCTCTCTCAAGACTGCGTAGTTATCCCAGATGCTCAGCTCCTCCACAATGCCAAAGATCAACCCCACTGCAAAAGACTGCTGAAAAACTACCTTGCCCAATTAAGCACTCGAAGTCCCCCGGGGCTAAGGGTGAGATCTCCGAACGGAGACACTCAATGCACTAAACAGTGCTGCAGACAGGCTAAATAGCTAGTGTGCTCCAAGTCGAAGTGACTAGCTTAAATGAACATAATCGAATGACAAATTGAGGAGGCTCCTATCTCCTTTATAGCATTGGCCCCTCGCAATCCGAAGGCCCACCTCCTCCAACGTAATTCGTCGCTTGCCACGTGTTCCTTTTCATTTGCGCAGTCCCTCCAAGCGTCTACATGGGCCCCATCTCTGCGTGGTCCTTTCAGCCCCCTTGGCTCCCCTTTAAGTCACAACGTTGTGCTACTAGGGAGTGACTTTATTCTAAAAGTGAATTATGTTCCCTTTTCCTCACCTTTTTATTTATAAATAATTATAGAAGGCAAAATTGAGCAAAATCGAATATTCCTATTAGCCATGGCTAATTAGGAATATTACAGTCTCCCCCGGCAAAATGTTGTTTGTCCTCAAGCAACTAAAATGATGGATGCTGCAAAATTTTCTCACTCTCCCAAGTGGCATCCTCATCCGGTAAATTCTTCCACCTCACCAAGAATTCCCGGACTGTCCTACTACGCAGCTACCTCTACCTGGTATCAATAATAGCCTCTGGCTGCAACACCAAATGCCCCTCATCATCCGTGGGTGGTAGCTCATCTATCACTGTCACATGCTGCCCCAATGCCTTTTTCAGTCATGATACATGAAAGACGTTATGAATCTTGCTGCCTTGGGGCAGCTCCAACTCATACGCAACTTGTCCAATCCTGCATATCACCCTGTATGGCCCATAAAAGCGGGGATTGAGCTTCTCAGCCCCCTTCTACTTCAGTGACGACTGTAGTTATGGCTGTAATCGTAGGTAGACCAAGTCCCCTACCTCAAACTGTCTCTCCACCTGACCCCTGTCGACATACAGCTTCTGCTGGTTCTACGCTGTAGCCGTATTATCCTTGAGAGCTCCGAGAATATCCTGACTCTCCTGGATCCAAATCTTGGCTCTCGGAGCCTTGCTAGCACCAAACATCACGTCAGCAAAAGATAAGGGATGATATCCATACAAAGCATAGAATGGTGACATACCAATGGACATGTGATGTGTAGTGTTGTAGCAGTACTCCCCCAGATGCAGCCACTTCAGCCATGCTTGTTGCTGCCCATTGACATAGTTACGCAAGTAGCCCTCCAGCCACTTGTTAACTATCTCTGTTTGCCCGTCCGTCTGTGGGTGATAACTAGTAATTGGTGTCAACTCCGTCCCCACCAACCGAAAAAGCTCCTGCCAAAACCTGCCCACGAAACGGCTGTCCTTGTCACTGGTGGTGGTCTTAAGAAGACCATGTAGCTTGAAGACCTCTCTGAAGAACAGCTCGGCCACCTTCGCTGCTGTGTAGTGTGCGGATATGGCGAAAAAATGAGCATACTTTGTTAGTCGGTCAACGACGACAAAGATGCAATCCTTGCCCTGCACCATGGGCAACCCTGTGATGAAGTCCATCGAGATACACTCTCATTTCCCCTCCAAAATGGGAAGAGGCTGCAATAATCCTGCGGGATGGCTCATCTCCCCCTTATTCCTCTGGCAAACATCGCACTCCTGGACATGCTGGAGTACGTCCTCCTTGAGGCCCTTCCATGAGAACCTCTCTCTAATGGCCTTGTAGGTTTTGGTAAACCCCTGATGGCCGGCCAATGGTGAGTCATGTGATGCCCGAAGTATCTTCTTCTTGAGCTGAGAACCCTCAATCAAGAAAATCCGGTCCCTGTAGTAGATGATCTCATCGACCACCTTGTACCTGTCATTCGCCACCTACCCATCCAGAACCTCACATGCAAATCTGTCCTTGGAGTACTCTACTAAGCGTCGAGCCCTCCAGTCTGCGTCCAAGCTCATAAGAGACAACATGGCTGGTCTACGTGAAAGGGCATCTGCTACCACGTTGTTCTTACCCTTGACATACTCAATGTCAAAGTCATATGCTTGGATCTTACTGATCCACTTCTGCTGCCTCTCCTATAGCTGCTTTTGCTTCAAAAAGAACCTGAGGCTATTGTGATCAGTCCTCACCCTGAACCTGTTACCCACTAAATATTGCCGGAACTTGGCCAATGCATGCATGATGGCCAACATCTCCTTGTCGTATATAGAGTACCTCTCGTGCGGAAGGAGCTTTCGGCTCTCAAAGGCTATAGGGTGACCTCCCTGCATCAAAACTGCGCCAATCCCCTCTCCCGACGCATCACACTCCAAAACAAATGGCTGCGTAAAATCTGGCAATGCAAGCACTGGGCAGTTTCTCATAACCTCCTTGAGCCCGTCAAAGGCTCACTGCGCTATATCCGACCAACTAAATGCCCCCTTCCTTGTCAGATCTGTCAGGGGTGTAGCAAGCTGTGAGAAACTCTTGACGAACTTCCGATAGTAAGTACAAATGCCAATGAATCCTGGAAGTTCTGTCACGTTCCTTGGCTCCGGCCAATCTCTGATGACCCTGATCTTCTCCTCATGGACCCTCACTCCGTCCACCCCTATGATGTGTCCCAAGTATAACATCTTCGTCAACCCAAACTCACATTTGGAGAGCTTGGCATAGAACTGTTGCTCCTCCAAGATGCACAATATTGTCTCAATGTGTTGGAGATGCTCCTCCCAAGTCCCGTTGTAAATGAGGATATCATCAAAGACCAACACAAACTTACTTAAGTGACTGCGGAAGATGTGATTCATGCAAGACTGGAATGTAGCTGGGGCGTTGGTTAGCCCGAAGGGCATCACCAAAAACTCAAAGGCCTTCCAATCTGTCATGACCTTCCCTAGAGTGATAAGCCACTGAACACCTAGTACTACATTGGTGTCGGGAATATTTACCACAAAAAAGTGGTCAGTCAGTGTGTAGGTGCCCATCGTCATTGATAACTCTAGAACATAACAAGCACAGACCATGGTCTGATCTCCTGGGACCAAGACTGAAAATCCATCAAAGCTCTTTGTCTGTATACCTCTCCGCTCAACCATCTGTGCATTGATGAAGTTGTGGGTTGCCCCACTGTCAAACAAAACTGATACTCGCTGGCCACATACTATCGCCCGTACGCGCAGCGTCAAATACTTGGGAACTCCTCGCAATACTGCAAGGGCTCCTCCGGTAGGTGCAAAAGTTGCACCACCTGCTACTGGTGGTGGAGGTGGCAAGGGACCCTGCACGGCATGACTATCCCCTGCCTCCACATCATCCTCCTCATCCTCTTCCTCGCTGCTCTCAGAGAAGACCTCAATAAAATGTGCTTTGCCAGCAGCACATCTATGCCCTGGTGCCCACGGCTCCTGACAGGTAAAGCACAACTGCTTCTTCTTCAACTCCCTCCTGGCATCATCATCAATCTGTGCCCATCCTGGATTCCCCTTTGGAGGCAGAATCCTCACGTCCTTCCCCTTAGGCTGGAAAGCCTGTCTTTGGGGGTAAGGTGTCCGGGTCCTGGGTAAGGCATCCTGTAAGCTATGTCACATGGTTCGAGTTCGAATTCGAGTTCGACAACGATTAAGTTCGATTCGAATTCGAATTTTCCGATCAGGTTCGAATGAGGTTCGGCATTAGGTTCGACTCTACATATTTTTCAATATATATATATATATATATATGACCTCGGTCTAATGGAGCAGGAATAACCTTGTATAATGGACGTTGCAAAGATTGAAGGATTAGACATTCTCGACATATTTGTTTTAGCATACAAATCTACCTAGACATATCACAATTGCACAGCTAGTGATCTTGACATACCTGTGAGGATCTCAGCTAAAGGCCTCGTTGATACTCCTGTAGAAGTCTAGACTCTAGACAAAGAACAACAGTGATAGAACCTCTCTCTTGGCCTAATAAGATTGATGTTAGATGTTGTCTCAATCACATATATATATATATATATATATATCTATATATATACTACAATTGTGGCACAATAACAAAGCCACAGAAATGATCATTCTCGGAGGATATAATCCCTGCATAACAAAGAGCCACAATAACCATTACAGTCTCGGAATAAATGAGACAGTAAGGACCTCAGGTTCGTTGAGGTTCGTTTAGGTTCGAGTTCGTTCAGGTTCGACTTGAGGTTCGAATTTCAGGTTCGGCAAACCTCAACGAATTTCAAATTTTTTTTCCAGGTTTGCCGAATTTCGAACCTGAACCTTCAGGTTCGCCGAACCCTGTGACATAGTCTGTAAGTCCCGGGTCCTGCTGATGGCATCCTGCAGTGTGGCTGGTCTAGTGGACCTGACTAGACCTTGAAGTGGCTCTGCTAACCCCTCAACAAACATGTAGGTCCTCTGTGCCATGGATGGATTTGGCACCATCACCGAAATCCTCGAGAAGTCTGCAATGTAGGTCTCTGGGCTCCCTGTCTGTTTGAGCCTCGTCGGCTCAACAAAGTGCTGCTCCGAATCCCTCCGATCAAATCTCTCCATCAATCTCCTGGTGAACTCAGCATATGTCGTCACTGTGGAGTGTCCGAGTGTAACCATCCCATGGAACTGCTAATCCTGGGCCTCACCATCCAAATGTAAGGTCGCAACCTTGATGGCCTCTGCCTCCGACATCTGGTTAAGCTGGAAATAGATGTCCAGCTTCTCCACCCAAGACCTTGCCGAGTTGTTTGATGAACCATCAAACATAGGCACATGGAATCTACTAACTGTGCGGTGGGTATATCCATCGTGATAATGCCGGTGTCCTCTGTGATGGTCACGAGGTCTACTATCCCGTTGGAGCTTAACAAAGTCTCTGAATGAGGGAGCATCCCTGAACTCCTGCCCATAGGCCTGGTACTCTGCAAAATAATCGCCCATATGACCGGGCTCTGCCTCCTGCTGGGCTCTGGCCCCCATATCTGCTCTTAGGAAAGTGGGCATGGTAGAGTGTATAGGGGCATGTGAGGCCATTTGGTGAGTAGTATCACGCTGAGTGGCACCCTGCTCTGGAAAATGGTGGGATGTACCCGATCCCTCACCAACCTGGAAAACTCGTGGGTTCTCACGCTGTCTAGCCTCTACTGTCGTGAATCTCTGCCCCATCACCTCGATTTGCCTTGACAGATCCTGCACTGATTTGAGGAGCATGTCCACAAATCTCTTCCCGTCCTCATCTACCATCAGATCCTCCTGCTCTGCGTCCACCATAGGCTCCTTCTGTTCTGCATCCACCACAGGCTCCTCCTGTTCGGCGTCCACCACAGGCTCCTCCTTTTCTGCGTCCACCACCGGAACACAGTCTCCCTCTCTATAGGTGTTCTCCAACCTACGCCCTACGTCTCTGTATCTCCTACCTCTGTAACAGATGTATGGCTTTTCCCTCGGTTTTATAGATTGCTAGCTCCACAGGCTAAGCCAGATCTATGCTCTGATACCACTGTAATATCTCGTTTCAGAGATATTCCCCAAACCCTAGCAAACTCCAACCAAATATGTACAAGAGATATAGTAATCGGGAAGCTCAAAGTGATAAAAATAACAGTGGTGCAAGTTGCAACATCTAATAATGTCAACATGAAATATAAGCAGATACTCAAGAAATGCAGAGAGAAATGCTAAGCCATTTTATTATACTGAGTAATGGAATGAGTACAGGAGGTGATCAGAAAGATGGCACCTCGACTTGCACAAGGCAAGTGAAGAAATACACTCAGAACGGTAAAGGAATGGCCTCTCTCTGAACTGCGTCCAAGCTGCTGGAGAACTGTCGTGCTGCTGCTATTGCTGGAAATCAAATGAGGATTTGGGGCTGTTCCCCTCCTTAGAAAATGCTGAAACTCTGGAATTAGGCTCTACTCAAGAAACCTAGAAAAACCCAGAAGTCTTTTCTGAAATAGCCTACCCCCGAAAATCACCCCCTTGGGGATCTACGCTGTCCCTCAAGGCCCTGCGTTGCCACTGAATAGAATCCTCCAAAACTCAGCTCGAAACTCTGCCAAAATCCTCCAATATGCAAGAGCAGATCCCTTGCGCAATCTCCCAGCTCAAATCCTCCACAAAACCCTCAATCCGGAACTCCCACCAAAAGAACTGTGTCCCTCTCTCAAGACTGCGCAATTATCCCAGATGCTCAGCTCCTCCACAACGCCAAAGATCAACCCCACTGCAAAAGATTGCTGAAAAACTACCTTGCCCGAGTAGGCACTCGAAGTCCCTTGGGGCTAAGGGTGAGATCTCTGAACGGAGACACTCAATGCACTAAACAGTGTTGCAGACAAGCTAAACAGCTAGCGTGCTCCAAGTCGAAGTGACTAGCTCAAATGCACATAATCGAATGACAAAATGAGGAGGCTCCTCTCTCCTTTATAGCTTTGGCCCCTCTCAATCCCAAGGCCCACCTCCTCCAACGTAATCCCTCTCTTGCCACGTGTTCCTTCCCATTTGCACAGTCCCTCCAAGCGTCTGCGTGGTCCTTTGGCCCCCCTTGGCTCCCCTTTAAGTCACAACGTTGTGCTACTAGGGAGTGACTTTATTCTAAAAGTGAGTAATGTCCCCTTTTCCTCACCTTTTTATTTATAAATAATTATAGAAGGCAAAATTGAGCAAAATCGAATATTCCAATTAGCTATGGCTAATTAGGAATATTACAAATATGCCCTAACCCGGGTCCTCGTCTCCATGGGTAACCTCTGCAGTTCCAACAAACTAATCTTAAGGAGACCTGGGTATGACTTGATTTCTCTTTATTTTTACATGCAAGACTCACATTTGAGTCTTTGTCCCTGCTTTCCCATATTGACCTTGCTTTCTGATTTCCTGTTGAAGAGTTTGTTGCCTCTTCTTTATTACCATCTTGCTGCTCTGTTTTGGAAGGAGGTCCAAATCGCGGTATCACAACTTTGCCTTTGTAAATCCATGCTCTCTTGCCTTTATCTCTTGCTGCCCTAACCTTTAAAATTTCCTCCCTTCATTCCTCCTGTTGTTTTACAGTTAAATCTTCTTCTAGGAAAAAACGAGAACCCCTCAAGAGATGTTTCTTGCTTAGAATGATATATTTATCACGCAAGCTAGGCATAATGAATTTTATGGGCCTGGCTCTCTCCTTGTTAAACTTACCCACCCTCCATGCTTGGCATATTTGTCCTTGCCATAGCAACTTGTCTTTCAAGAAAACTCTTGCAACGTCAAGAGTACATTCATTTTTCCCATAGTCTTTCACCCCTTTAATCATTATGTTTGCTCCCCTATTTTGTTTTTCCTTGCCTTCACTCTCTTGCATGTTGTCAACCTGAATATTTGTTTCTCCTTCCTTATTAGCAGAATTGCTAATAACTTGAGCCCAAGTTTTGGAAACTTTGGTGGAATCTCCTTTCGTTTCTTCTCTTGCGTTCTCTTCATGGTTGTTTATTTGGGCAATCATTTTCCCTTTATTCTAAGATGATTTCACGTTCACCACCTTTTTTACTTTCCACTACAGATTTCTTTATGTTTTGCACATCTGCCTTCATGCGTTGCCATTCTGTTTTCCCTATTAGGAGAGCTTCCTGTAGCAATGCCACTTTTCTTTTAAAACTTTATTTCTTTCTGCTAAAGCCTTGTTCTCAACCATTATTATATGAATTTTATGATCTCTTTCTTGCCCTTTAGCTTCTAAAACCTCCAACCTTTGTTTTGCATTTAACAATTCTTTCACATAAAGATCAGATGACCAAGTGAGAGGTGTGGATGTGGGACTATATAAGGCATATTCATCAATGACTTTTCCTCTGGACTTCTTGTTGCCACGTGCTTGTAGAGGAGACTTGTTTGAGTGCTTTTTGCAAAGGGCTCAAGTACTTTTCTTTTTAGACCGTTTCTTCCTTGTTTGCTCCCATTTTAGACAGACTATTCTTCATTTTAAAATGCCCCAGTATTGTTTGGCATTGACCCAAATCCACTTCCCAGCTTTGGCGGATGAGGCAATTTTCACTTGCCCTAAATCATCTGTCTCCACATGTTTTGAAATTTCTTGTTCCTTTGTCATGTTTGAATGCATTTGTTGCTCCTTACTCGTTGCTCGATACTTCTGCTACATAAAACTCCCTGCTCTCACACTGCTCACTGCTCATGTCGTTGTTGACGACACTGCTCACACTGCTCACTGCTGACCACACTGGTCAAACTGCTCTGCTCACACTGTTCGGATAGTTGCACTGAACAAATGAGAACTCATTGTCGCTCCAAGAAAGACCTTCAAACGAACAAATCTGCAACGAAATGCACAAATCAAAGACCCGTTTTCCTCCAAAATCCTAAAAAATAATGAGAATTTCAAAAGCTAAAGCACACCGCTATTGGACAAAAAATAGACGGTTCCAAACCCTCCCCGCGAGCTGCGGCTACCTGCAATCAGCTCCGTGCTTCTGATGAATGATGAGATATCAGAGGTAATACGACCGCACACCGCTATTGGACAAAAAATTGACGGTTCGAAACCCTCCCTGTGCGCTGTGGTGGCTACCTGTGGCTATTGAATTTCTCACGGGCAACTGAAACCCTGTGTATATTGCGATATGTAACACCTGACACTCCTTTGAGATCATAGTTCCCTCGACTCTTTGAAGATCACCCATTATCTTATTTGCCATATCAGATCCACTAGTTGGGGTTCTATCGCTGTAGTATGATTCAGATCTAGCAGTTGGGGTTCTGTCGCCGCCGCAACAATCAAATCCACCAGTTGAGGTTCTACAACCACCATACCATTCAGATCTAGCAGTTGGGGTTCTGTTGCCGCTGCAGTCCAATTCACATTCAACCGTTGGGGTTTCGCACGCAGATCTGACCATCTGCACAGTGAGGCTTGTGGCTCCTATAGTCTAGGCCTGATTTTCACATGAAATTGGGCAAGATCAAGTTTTCTGGAATTTGGCCACTACAATATTGATCAGCGGGGAGTAAAACTTCGTTCAGACGCTTACAAGAGGACAATATGCAGAGAATCAAACAATTCATTGCACAATTCAATACGAGCACGTCGGGGTTGCATCTGGAGGCACATGGTATTGATGAACACCTTGAAGGAGAATCTAGCCATCATATTCACTTCCATGGAAATGACCAACATTCCCACCCTCAGCCACCCAAGCTGGACATGTACAAATTTGATGGCTCTAATCCGGCAGTATGGGTAGCACAAATGGAACAATATTCATTCTGAATGATATCCGCGATGATGCAATTAAACTACGTGTGGGAGCCCTTTACTCGGACCAAGAGAGATGGCAATGGTGGCAGTGGCATCAGAAATGTTATCCCGGGAACGTAACTTGGCAAGTGTTCTCAAAATCTCTTTGTGACCGCTTTGACAGAGAATCTAATTTTTTCGGTCCTCTTACTAACCTCCAACAGACAGGCACAGTAAAAGACTACATTGCAGCCTTTGAGACATTGGCCATCCACACAGAAGGTCTAGGGATGAATTCTACTTGGAATGTTTTATAAGTGGTCTCAAAGAAGCCATCCAAGCACATGGCCGGATGCACCACCCACCTACATGGATAGACGCTTGTACAAAGGCTATCGAAGTGGAACGTGCTTTAGCTGCCCAGTCTCCTCGTCCAAATTTCATATCCAAGGAACGCCCCACCTAGGCTTAGTGCCCTATCCAAACACTTAAGGTTCAAAAGGTGTCTCCAACAGAAATGGTTAAAAGAAGAAAACAAGTATTGTGCTACTACTGTGATGACAAATACTCTCTGGGGCATAAATGCAAGGAACCAAAATACTTTCAAATTGATGTTACTGATCACAACTCATCTGAGGAAGCCCCACCCCTTGGGGGACCAGAGAACGAAGTTGAGGAAACCCAGCAGGACAATGAGCTCACAGCTATGCCAGAGGAACCACTTATCTCGCTACATGCTTTGGCAGGCATTTCTGCACCCGAAACTCTCAAAATCAGAGGCTTTAGTAAACATCACCCTGTAGTAGTATTGATTGATAGTGGCATCTCTCATAAATTTATCCATCAGTGAGTCACCGAAGCTGTTCATTGTTTTGTAAGGGCAGTCTCTAATTTCCAGGTCCTGATTGTTGATAGGGGGACAATGAAATGTGAAGGCCACTGCGAAAATATTAAACTTCAGATGGGAGACTACCACCTAAAGGCCCACCTGTTTTCGATTAACATGGGTGGTTGTGACATTCCCTTGGGTGCTGAATGGCTTCGCACACTAGGCCCAATAACAATGGATTTCCAGGAGTTATATATGAGCTTTAAGCAGAATGACCACATGCATACCCTCTGTGCACTCCAGGTAGGTGCTCCTTCTATCATCACCTTGCATCGAATGGAAAAGTTGTTGAAAAAGGGCCATCATGGAGTTATCGCTCAGTTTAATGCCATCCAGGCCATATAACCCACTACTCTTCATATTCATTCTGAGATGCAACAGGTCT
The DNA here is from genome assembly GCA_000404065.3 of Pinus taeda. Classification (NCBI taxonomy): domain Eukaryota; kingdom Viridiplantae; phylum Streptophyta; class Pinopsida; order Pinales; family Pinaceae; genus Pinus; species Pinus taeda. The sequence continues at coordinate 78,731 of APFE030054182.1, forward strand.
TACACTGCCACCAGCCGATATTTGACAAACCTAAAGAGCTTCCACCCTCTAGAGGGGAACATGATCATAACATCACTTTCGTCCCAGGGCCCCAACCAACTAATGTGCGCCCATATCGATATCCTTTCGTCCAAAAGAATGAAAATGAAAAAAATCATCAAGGAACTCCTTGAAGTAGGTGTTATTTGTCCTAGAATCAGTCCTTATTCATCACTAGTGGTTATGGTGCTCAAGAAAGATGGGGAATGGCGCATGTGTCCAAACTTTCGGGCCCTCAACAAGCTCACTGTCAAAGGCAAATTCCCTATCCCGGTGGTTGATGATCAGCTTGATGAACTACATGGTGCTCAATTCTTTACCAAGCTAGATCTTCGCTTTGGCTATCACCAAATCCGCATGAAGGAAGTAGACATTCCCAAGACTGCTTTCTGCACTCATGAAGGCCATTATGAATTCTTGGTCATGCCATTTGGTCTCTATAATGCTCCATCCACTTTTCAAAGGCTCATGAATTACTTGCTGAAACCATATCTCCGAAAATTTGTCCTCGTGTTCTTTGATGACATTCTCATCTACATCCTACCTTGGGAAAAACATCTCCATCATGTAGACTTGATCTTGCAACTGCTCCGAAATCACAAATTATTTGTCAAATTGTCCAAGTGCTCTTTTGGCAAGGAAGAAGTTGAGTATTTGGGACACATTGTGGGTCGTGAAGGTGTCAGGGTTTATCCCAAAAAGATACAAGCAATGCAAGATTAGCCCCAACCAAAAACCTTGAAGAGTCTGAGGGGATTCTTGGGTCTCACTGGCTACTATCGCAAATTTGTCCGCAATTATGGTTGCATTGCTAGACCCCTCACTAACCTTCTAAAGAAAAATTCATTCCTCTGGACTGATGTAGTACAATAAGCGTTTGTGGCTCTCAAATAGGCCATGTGTTCCACTCCAGTATTGGCACTACTCGACTTCACCAAATATTTTGTGATTGAATGTGATGCTTTAGGTACTGGTATTGGTGCTGTATTAACGCAGGAAGGTTGACCCTTGGCTTTCACCAGCCAACCACTGAGTGGGAAACATCTGGGACAATCTACCTATGAGAAAGAGATGATGGCCATATTACATGTAGTAGATACATGGCGACCATACCTATTGGGACAACATTTCCAAATTCGCACAAACCATCAAAGCCTCAAATATTTTTTGGCAACGTCTATCATCGCCACAACAAAACAAATGGATGGCCAAAATGTTGGGATATGATTATGAGATAACTTACAAGAAAGGGCGTGACAATGTAGTAGCAGATGCTTTATCGCCCCAATTTGAGGATGAAAGCACCCTGCTATCAATCTCTCTTCCCATACCAGATTGGATTAAAGAAGCCCACAAGGAATGGTTTTCACACCCCTCTCTCCCAACTCATTAATAACTTGAGAGTAGATCCTAATTCCTTAGTTGGCTACTCTTGGAAGGATGAGATTCTTCACTCCAAGGATCGAGTAGTGATATTCGCCGACATCCACCCTCAGAACTCGCATTTTGGCAGAGTTGCACTCATCTCCCACTGCTGGGCATGCAGGCTTTCAGAAGACTTATGCTCGCACTCGTTGTTCTTTCTTTTGGACGAGAATGAAGAATGACATTCTTACCTTTGTAGCTGAATGTGATGTGTGTCAACGCCACAAAGGAGAAACAGTCAAGTCACCAGGAACCTTACAACCATTGCCAATCCCTGCCTACGTCTGGACGGATGTTTCTATGGATTTCATTACTGGTCTACCCAAGTCGGGCAACAAATCAGTTATCACGGTGGTTGTGGACAAACTTTCTAAATATGCTCATTTTTGTGCTCTACCCCATCCATTTACCCCCACTTTGGTGGCTCAAGCTTTCATGGACTAGATCTTCAAACTACATGGCATGCCAACTTCCATTGTGTCTGATTGTGACTCGACTTTCACCAGCAAATTTTGGCAAGAACTTTTCAAGCTACAAGGCACCCAACTCCAACTCAGTACTACCTATTATCCCCAAACTGATGGTCAAACTGAAGCAGTCAACAAATGTTTAGAGACATACCTAAGGTGCCTCACTTCAGAAAAGCAACATCAATGGGTACAATGGCTACATTTAGCTGAATGGTGGTATAATACTAACTATCATGAAGCCACCAAGATGACTCCATATGAAGCAGTGTATGGCCAACTCCCACCTTCACCTATTTCTTATATTCCTGGATGCTCTAAGGTGCAAGCAGTTGATCAACTCCTACAAAACTGTGGTGCCATGATAGCTTGTCTCAAGGATAATCTCCATCAAGCTCAGAATCGAAAGAAGCAACAGGTAGACCAACATCGTTCAGAGCGCACATTTCAAGAAGGGGATTAGATATTTCTGTGGTTGCAACCATATAAGCAAACATCACTCAAAGAAAAGGGCTGCCGGAAATTAGCTCCCAAATTCTACGGACCTTATCAAATAATTTAGTGCATTGGAATAGTAGCCTACAATCTGGCCTTGCCACCGACTTCAAAAATCCATCCAGTCTTCCATGTATCATGCCTCAAGAAAGTGGTGGGGAACAATTGTAGAATTCAAATCAGTGTACCCGAATTGGATGTGGAAGGTTCACTCTGGCTCCAACCTGAATAGGTCCTCGATATTCGTGAAAGACATCTACGCAACCACACGATCAAGGAAGTCCTTGTCAAGTGGAAAGACACCTCTCCAGAAGATGCGACTTGAGAACCTGCCACTATTCTTCAGAAGTTTCTGTAGCTTCAGCCTTGAGGACAAGGCTGCTTTTGATGGGGGAGGGCATGTTAGGGTTCAACCCTAAGCCCTTTATTTATGTAATAAACCCAATAGGGTCGAGTCATAGTCATAGTTAGTTAAAGAGTCAATAAAGCTCGTATTAATAATTGTAAGTGGTTGACACACATTTAAGAAAGGGACCAAAGTTAGTTGCAAACGGGCCATTGTATTAGATATATGGAATCCTATATAGAGGCTAGAGACTCCCCATTGAGAAATATCGAGTCTTATTTTGTAATCGAGCTTTGCTTTGCTAGAGGTTGCCCCCTTGAAGAGGCAAGTGAACATTGCTTTCATCTCTGAATAATAAAATACTTGCTGTTTTTTTCATTTTATTCTGTGTTCTAGGTTGTATTTCTTTGCATATTTGGTATTCTGGAATTTCTCGCAGGTCAAGAGCATAACAACAACCAATCATAGCTTCCCAAAGAATAAGCCAATGAACTGATCAATAAATGTCTTCCAATTTGTGCCTTTGCTACAGGTTGACCTGTCTCATGCTTCTACCTAGACTGCTGGAAATGATTTCAAGAAATCTGCCCCTAATGAAGTCTCAAAACCTTTGATTTAATTCTGGTCAAGTTCCAGAACAATTAGAGGTAAATATGTATCTATTACTCCATTGCCAGAATGTTTTCCTTTTTAAAAACATTGTATGGCTCAATGCATCGTTTCAATTTTCTAATTCATGCCACTAGGATAACCATACTTCGACCTTGTAATCTTCAAAACTTTCTCACAATGATAGATTACTTTAGGACTATAAATATGCAATAAACAACAACCCAACCATTGATATGTAGGAGGCAAAACAGCTTTTGACAAATGTGCTTGAGGATTTTTTTCAAAGAGTCGAGCCGGCTGGGTTGTTACCGAGCTGACTGAGTTGTTACCGAGGTAACCGAGTTGATGACTGGCTCGGCTGGCTCAGTAACAACCCAGTCAACCGTTCTGATTCGGCCACCGAGCCTACCCGACCAGGCATTGGTTCGGCTGAGTTGGAGTCAGCTCGACCGTTTTTTAAGACATTGCACAAGACTAGGATACAATGTTGATTTGGGGTAGCATCGGATGTGCTCTAGCCATGAAAATTGGGGGAGAGGCTAAAGCACATGTGATATCCAAAACCTAGAAATGGTTTGGAAAGATTGTAATCGGTTTGGGAGATATTAAAATAATTAATATTTTTAATGGAGTTCCTAAGTCTAAAACTTAGGAAAAATAAAATATTAATGGGTATTAATATAAAACTGGGTTAGAAGGTTCCAAAAGTCATGGATCAAGCCAAATCTAATCTTAACCATTGATTAGAGATTTAATCTCGGTCATTGAAGGACCAACGAGAAAAGTATAAGAGGAGGCTTAAGGGTCAGTTGGAGGATACACTAGAGTGATTAGTGATTCATTTTGCTAGAGCGAGGTTGCTAAGCAAAGTTGAATCAGTGATCAGTTACGAGGGGCAGTGAGTACGAGGCAGAGAGGCAAGACAATACTGAGAGACTAGCACAGAAGCCGAGAGAGCCAAAGCAACAGTCAGACTAGGCCATGCAGAGTCCAACAGAGGCAGCAAAGAGCCCAGAAAGACTGCGTCATCCACGTAGAGGGTAGAGGGAGTGATGCAGAGGCTCCCAGAGGCTGCACAGTGCCTCAAAGGGCTGATGCAGAGGCCAGAAGGGCCAACGCAAAGCTTCAGTTGTGCCGAGGAGGGTTTCATGGGACAGGTTTTTTGAATACCTATTTCCGAATATAGAGGTATTGCTGTCGTGTATTTTTGTCTATTAGGTGCGCTGGTTTAGGCACCTAGTTGTACTCAGATAAACTACATAATAATATAACTTTCTGAATCGCTACACCGGTTTTCCCACATTGGGCTTTTCTGGGGACATTGGTCCAAAAATTACGGTGTCACTTGTGTGCTTGTTTTCTTTCAGTTGATGATCTGTAGATGTTAATACTGTACTTGTGTTTATTTTGAGTATTTACATGGTAAATAACTTGTTAAGTAATTAAACAAGTATGAGAAATAAACCAGATGGTATAGGAATAATTTCTAACGGGTTAGACTTAGAAATTCCAACATACAAGGCTAGCTACCAAATTGGACAAGGGGACAAGAGTACAAACCAAGCCCATTCTTTCCGCTGAATTCCCCCCCACAAATCCATGTCCAGGAGTGTCCATGATAAGTAAGCAAAGATACTCAACTACATAATGAAAAGCCATACCTTTGGGGTTGGAAGGCCCACCTTCAAACAAACAATCATAACAAATGGGTGAGGAACTAAGTTACCAGGATTCGGATCCGGATAGGGATACGGATTCGCTAGTTTCTTGAAAAGCCAGGATCAAATATGGCAAGTCTAAACAATATAAAATATTTATAATTTTTAAAAAATAAATATATATTTGGCAAGAAAAACATATTTATTTTTAATATATAGTTTCTATATATAATAACTTATAGAAATATTTGTTAGATGAATAATATCAGAATTAATATATTATTGATAAATATTTATTAATTTATATAAAATAAAAAATTATATTTCAAATTTAAATAAAAACTCTATAATATATTATTTGAAATTAATTATTATTTAATAATATTAAAAAATAATGTAATCATGATATTTCAACTTAATTACTGTTATTATATTTAGATGATCATTAAAGTTACTTTATATTTAAATTAAATGACCATTAACCATTATTATATTTAAATTAAATGATCATTAAAGTTACTTTATATTTAAATTAAATGACCATTAAAGTTACTTTATGGAACTTACTTTATGAAACTCACTTTTTTACGTTTTAAATAAAAATAAAACTTAATTAGAATATCTAAACGGTTGTACCTTATAATTTATAATATGGTCAACCAAAGAAAAAATTAATGTACTATCGCAGTCAACTCCCTTTTTAAAATATTCGCTACGCTGGTTTTTCCATTATCACGTGAGTCATACACTGACTTGGAATTTTGTGCTGATGTCAAACAGTTTTAGACATGGACATATGCTGGGCGGATCTCGGCAGATCCGAATCTGAATCCGTCTCCGATACAGGGATCCGTGGATCCAGCCATTGGGGCTAATGGATCCGGTAACATAGGCGAGGAATCATAATGGCTGGCTTAGGTGGCGGAGATGATGTCACATCGAGCTATTTGGTGGTGGCAATGTGCTACTGGTTGTTGGCTGAGGACCATCTAGGATACAAATTTCTCCTATGGGCATCAACCACGGATGGTGGGTAACAAAGTTTACAGTAAAATGCAGTGCAACAACCAGTTTCCTCTTTAAAGACAACCCAATTAGTACCAAATCATTCTAGATCAAGGATTTACGGGTGGGAAGGCTAGAAGATGTTAAATTGATCTTAATAGATCACTTCCAATCCTTTGGATAGCAACAAATTGCAATTTCCAACTATAGCTGAAAATTGAGTTTCTGAAGTCCCATGATCAAATCCCCATTGGGTACTATGCCCAGAAAATTTTTGGCAAAGAATTTAATCAAGGAACAACTGGAAACACTTATTATTTAGACTCTAAATTGATAGATCAACAAGTATATTAATATTAGATCCTTCTTTCAAGATACCAAATAAAAATACTTACTTGGTAATAGCATGGAACGTTGAAGAGGCTGGTGGATTTGTTCTGTAATAGCACGGAAAAAGTGCAGATTTGTAACAAAAAATCTTCATACAAACTGAAAAATATATGTTTCATACAAAGCGAAAAGTACATGCAGTGATAGCTCAGACTCAATGTATCAAACTATGGCTAGGATATTTATTTTAATATCTCCGAGGTAAATAAACTTTCTTATGATAAAATCATAAAACTGAAAACATCAGCTAGCTGATTATTCCTAAACTAAAATAGAAAATGAAAAGATTTTGATTTTTATAATAGAATGGTTGCTGTACTTTTCTTACCTTTTGCTACAACAAATTTACCTCATAAGCTAGGTTGTGAAACACACATACATATAAGTCAACCATGAACTTGATCAGGGAGGTGAGATTGGCATTTGAAAAGAAGTCATCCTACCTTTGACTTAAAATGCTTCCACTTCTCAGACCAACTAGAAGCGGCCCCCAGTGTGGCATTCTCTGATCTTTGGATCGACTGCGCAATAAATATGAACTCTTCCCACATTTAACTCTCCCTTCTGGAATGGTCTAACCTTTGTCAGAGTGACTTATTTGCAACAAAGAATAAAACATGTTAGCACCCTAGTTTATTAGTATTTACAATGTGCCATAATCCCAAAGATTAGGTATTTAACAAAAGCTGATATGACATAGAGGTTCTTGATCGTTAATGCAAGTTAAATAAAACTGCAGCCAAACCTAATTCATACGAGAGGTCAAACCTGCTTTTATTCAAGTCTAACTACCTGTTACCATAGTCAAATTCTCAGTGGATGTTGGAGGAAGCCATTGTGAGTATATTGAATGAACATGGGCAAGGCAATGAGAAAGAAGAGATCATACACATTATCTGTGGTGTTCTGATAATCTAGAATATGAAGAAGTAGAAATTAATCAGGGAGGGGAGTCACGAAAAAGCACAAGATGGAAACACACCTAAAAACACACACCTAACTTTTCCTCACCATAGTAGTTATAAGATTGGAATGCAATTTCAAAAATATATGTCTGAAAATTTAGAAATTGGAATTGCCTATTTCAGTCCCTCCCTCCCTTTAAGAGGATATAAACTAACAGGTTAACCAGTGCAATATAATGCTTAATGTAATATGCCCAATGTTTCAGATTATAATTAATTATTTGTCCTCGTGGACAGGCATGGGTTTCTTGACATAATGTGAATTTTTGTGATATTGATATAGTCTATCTGTAAAGTTTTCTTGAAATAGAAATATGACACTATTATCTTCATCTTGTTTTCTGTCAATGCATTGATGTTTAGTGCTGGTTATGAAAATTCATCCTTTGTCTGTTTAGCTCATTATTGTTTGTGGACTTACTTTTGTTATTATACAGAGGGTGGTGGTAGTTTGTTATCTCTTCTTAAAGAGAAAGGTTGGGCTACATCATTATCAGCAGGGGTTGGTGATGGAGGATTGGACCGCTGTTCTGCAGGATACATGTTTGTTGTGAGCATAGATCTTACCGTTTCAGGGCTAGAAAAGGTACCTTGCTTTCTAGTAGTTTTGAGCATCTTGTTTTATTTTTTCAGGTTGTTTCTTTCTTAACGTCTTTACTTTAGCTGCTTCTTTTCTTTTAGATATATTTTGACTCAAAATTCAATTTCTTTCTTTTAAATCCAAAGAGCTGTTCAACTTGTTTTTTTATATGCTTTACTATTTGTGTAAAAACTTTCCTTAGTCTCAGCTATATGGTATGTTCATTTCTAGGGCTAAATTGTTCTCTGCTGTAGATAATTGCATTTTAAAACCTTTTCAACATTTTCATATAACATTCACCCCATAACATGATATCATCATTAGCAATTATGTAGAGAGAACAATTACATCAACAATGCAGCGGAACAGAAAGGAAAAACATAAGAAAAGCATACACAATAGAGACACCATGATTTAGGTCAGAGACCAGGGAAAAACCCCAAAAGAGGAAAAACCCAACCATATTCTTCTTCTATTAGTGTTAAAATGTGCAAATAGGTCCAAATTCCACTTTGGGCAGCTCATTGGCCTAAGATGATTATTGGACAAAATTCCTCTTTTTGAGAGGACCAAAGTCGACCCTGGAAGCACTGAATTTGGACAAGAAGAAATATGTTTTCAATGTCAGGCCCACAGTTGCACATCTGGTCAAGGTCGGCTTGGGGTCAATTAGACAAATTGAACCCCCTCCAACACATATAAATAAAGGAGACCCTCAAGCTCATTTGGCACATCTCAGTCACAACATTCTCTCTCCTCATCTGACTGGTTCGTTAACTAAGGCAACTATACTTCCACACATGCGAGTTCTTGGGGCTATTTTGACCTGCGTTGACTTTATGTTTTGAGGAGACTTTGACATCCGTTGACTTTTGGACTTTTGAGCAGTGTTGATAATATCGCCGAGATATCGACGATATTCAGAAATATCGCGATATTTTCGGCGAGCCGAAATATCGCCGACCAAATATCGCGATATTTTAGGGTTTTGAAAATATCGCGAGATTTATGATATAACGCCGATATCTCAGAAAATATCGCGCGACGACTGAAAATATCGCCGGTGACACTGAAATCATTCCACGCGGCCTATATAAAATTCGATTTTTGGGTTTTTTCAAGTCATTTTGTTTTTCTGAGCGCTGGAGAAGGAATGTGGTTGCTGCCAAGGAGGGTTTGAAGCCATTATTGCCAATTTGCCACCAACAATGAAGATTTCTCTAAGCTGCAAGTGCCAAGAATAGTAAGACAATCTCGATTCTCATTCTTCCGGTTCCGTACAATCATTTTGCTTGGTTTTTGTTTTGCATTTCAAATTGCAAGGGTTTGCAAAACATAGTGATTCTCAGAACAAACATATATTCCAAGAATCCAAACATTAATTGCTACATCTGTTTCAAAAGATTGCACAAGTCATCAAGGTTTGTGACTTGTCACTATGTTTTCATTGCTGCCATCATAGATCACTGTTAGTGTCAAATTAATAAATTATTACCACTGCTAAGAAACTCTCCATGCCACTATTATGGCCATACATCATCATCGAGTTACTTAGAGGATCATTGTTGTCAGGACTCAGGAGAGTCAAGCTCACTGTGATGTGTCACATGACTCACATCTATATCAGCGTTCAGGCCTGTATCATTGTCAAGTCATCATCAGGTTCATAATAAGTTAATAAGTTAATAACTAACCATCTAAATGGGGGCCGTTCGGAATTATCGAAAACATCAAACAGGTCTTCTTGAAACAAATGTGGCACGTTATAATCTTTCAATAAATCTGGTGCAACTTCACCGAACTCAGAACTGCACAAGAGAAATGGTGTATTAGCATCGAGCAATACCACACATATTTATAGAAAATAACTTCATATTGATATCACTGTCAAGGTAATACAATATTACAAATACAAAAGTGGTCACCTACAGCAGTGGTATCACCTACAACAGGTCTAATAATGCATTATGCACCTACAGCAGTGGTATAACAGTTATATATTTTTCCCATGCTTGGCATAATTCTGAAAGAAATTGTTCTCATTCCGTGCCAATTTGCTATGTGTTTCATTTGCCATTTGGATACCTCACGTTACAACATGTTCATATTCTTTTGTTCAAGAGTATTCAACAATCAACTTGTATTACACTTCTATGACTAGGCCTGGTTATACTATAACTATAATTATTAATTATTAATTAAATATTATTAATTACGTAACAGTGATATACAGTCACCTCATTTCCTTGGCATATCATTTGCATTGTTAGAACTTAGGCTCTTTCATTGCTTGGAAGTTGGCATCTTTGGTTAAAGTGGCAATTATTGCATGATACAAGCTCACTGCCCTCTTAACTTTTAAGTCTGCTCTTTTTTCATGCCCATTGCAAAATTGCAAATTTTTAAATAATGTAGCAAAAAAAGTTAAAACTGTTTTGTAAAATGATGTGGTTATTTGTAATTTCGTATTACTTATTAAGTTACTAATTCCAAAATTTTTTTGGTGCTCTAGGTTTCCTTTTGAGTTAGCACACTACAAAATACAAATATGCCAAAAGCCTTGGACCCATTTTGGGAGTATGGGAGCCCTGATGGTGGGACAAATCGTGCATATCTTAAATGCAAATTGTGTGGGGACAAGATGAAAGGTGGGATTACACGACTGAAATACCATCTTGCTAGACTCAGTGGACATGATGTTGGGGTTTGTACAGTTTCTAGTCCGGAGCTTATACAAAAAGCTCTTGAGGCAATTGAAGAAAAGGACAAAAAGAAGGAATAGGCGGAAAGAAACAAAGCTGAACGTGCAGGTAGATCTTTCGGGATATCTTCTCCTGATTTTGGTGTTAAGGGTAGTGGGCCTAGTGGCCCTAGTGGGAGGGGCTCTACAACTGGCACACCATCACATGCTATTGCTAGTGTGAGTGCGAGGTCATCATTTTTTGTTCCACGAACAGGAGTTGGAGCACAACCTGGCATAAAATCGCTTGTTAAAAAAAAGGAGAAGCAAGAAGCAGATAGAGTCATGGGGAGGTGTATTTTTTGGAGCAACTTACCTCTCAGCATCACAAAAACCAATCCATTTTGGCAGCCAATGTGTGATGCTATTGCTGTTGTGGGCCCAGGGTACAAAAGTGCCACATATGAGGAGTTGCGGGGGCCAATTCTTCAAGCAGAAAAACAGGACATCAACTCTAGATTGGCGGAGTTGAAAAAGACATGGGGAGCCACTGGATGCACAGTGATGTCTGATGGTTGGACAGATAGGAAGGGTAGGACCCTTCTAAATTTCTTGGTACATTGTCCCAAAGGTACCATGTTTATTAAATCGTTGGATGCATCAGAACATATCAAAGATGCAGCAATGATATGTGAGTTGTTAGATGGGTTCATTCGGGAGATTGGTGTGCAGAATGTGGTGCAAGTCATAACAGACAATGCAACTAATTATGTGTCTGCCGGCAAGATGCTTATGGAGAGGCATCCCACATTGTTCTAGGCTCCGTGTGCAGCACATTGTCTTGATTTGTTGCTTGAGGATATGGGGAAACTCTCCTTCAACAAGGAGGCGGTTAATATGGCTAAGAGCATCCCTAAGTTTATTTATAACCATACTTTTGTTCTTAGCTTCATGAGGTGGTTCACTATAAACAAGGAGTTGTGATGTCCTGTGATCGCATGTTTTGCCACAAACTTTATTACTCTTCAGTCTTTGCTTTGATGTGAGTTCGAGTTGAAGCAAATGTTTGTGTCTAATCATTGGCGTAATTGTAGATACAACAAGAGACCGGACGGGAAAGCGATTGCAAAAATGGTGTACTCTGAGACGTTTGGCGTGGAGTAGAAGAAGCATGCACAGTTAGTGAACCTATAGTAAAGGTTCTCAGATTGGTGGATGGGGAGAAGCCTTCAATGGCTTATTTGTATGAGGGCATGTATAGGGCCAAGGAGGCCATTCGTTCTTATTATGCAGACAAGGGTTCTGTTGGCCTTGATAGGCAGATGATGTAATGGGATGTGATTGATAGTCAGTGGACAGGGATGCTTCATCGACCCATTCATGCAGCAGCACTCTTCCTCAACCCTACATTTTCATACAAATGTGGCTTAGATTTTGATGGTGAAGTGATGGAAGGGCTCCATTCCTGTATTCAAAGGATGGTACCTGATCTTGAGCTTCGTAGCAAAATCAATCGCGAGGTACAGTCTTATCGGGATTGTGTTGGCCTATTTGGCTTTGATGATGCTATTAGGGAAAGGACCCTCTTCATGCCATGTAAATGACAAGTCATCACTCATTAGAAATTAGAATTTTCAATTTAGAATTTCCTTGCTTATAATTCTATTTTTTTAAATTCAATTATGTAACTTTTATTTGAAAGTTTAATTGTGTTTTAAGTTTTTGAATTTTTTATTTCATTATTTTGTTGTAGATATTTGGTGGCGAAGCTATGGTGCAAGGGCACCAAATTTGCAGAAATTGGCCATACAAATCTTGAGTCAAACATGTAGCTCTTCAGGGTGTGAGCGCAATTGAAGTGTATCTAAGAAAATACACGCAAAAAAGCGCAACAGGTATAACTTTGAGCTCCAACCTTCAGTTGAGCAATTACACTTATTGTAATTTTTAATTTTTAATTTTTAATGTATGACCTTCAAGTGTCAAGAGTCAAGGGTCAAGACTCATTATTTTTTTTTACACTCTTACAGGTTGGAGTTCGCACGCCTCAACGATTTGGTGTATGTCCATTACAACATCCGACTTCGAGTGAGGCAAATAGAATCACCAATGGATCCAGATGCCATTTCCTTAGACAATATTGATGTATTGTCTCAGTGGAGGGTGGAGTCAGAGGAGCCCATCTTGGAGGAGTCACCTTCATGGTTAGAGCCAGTGGCAGATGATCCATTAGAACAGGGACAGCAAGAGGAGGACTCGGAGGAGCAGCAGCACTCAGAGGAGGATCAGAAGGAGGACACTGTGGGAGCATTATCATCAACATCATTTGCTATAGATATAGGAGAGCATAGCCCCATACCTAGCACTCATTATTTGACATTAGGTGCAGAGGCAGGGTCAGGGCCTTCTACTACTAGGGGCAAGCCTGGCAAACAACCCATTTGGTGTATTTTAAAGAGAAAAATTCCAACTTGGGACATACTCCAGTCAAGATACATGCACGGTCCAGGGAGATGTACTTTATGCAAGTCTGAAGCGGAATCCATCAACCATCTCTTCCTAAATTGCTCAGAAACCAAAAAAATATGGGGGGAGGTAGAGACGCTGATGAACAAAAGGGTGGAAAAGGGAGGTGAAAATCTAACAGAGGTTTGGGCAAAATGGTGGCAACAATTCCCCGAAGGGAATATGCGGAATCTTCCCCTCATTCTATGTTGGGGAGTATGGATTGCTAGAAACAGGAGTATTTTTCAGGACAAGGAAACCCCGGCAGCTATCACAGCGATACAAAGTGTCTCCATCTATTCAAGTATCCCAGAATCGGTGGAGAAAAAATCTCAAAGGGAAAACAAAGATGTCCACATAAAAGAAGACACTCCCTGGTCTTTTTTTGACGGTGCATCACAGAACAACAGGGCAGGAGCTGGAATAGTTATCCATGTAAATGCAAACCATACCCTCAAAGCCTCAGTTGGTCTAGGGACAGGAACAAACAACTTTGCAGAAATGTCAGCTTTGAAGTTACTCTTATGCTGGGTCATACAAAGGAACATATCATCACAATTCAGATCTTTGGAGACTCTTTAAACGTTATCAATTGGGTCAATGGGAAAAGTTCATGCAATAATCAAATACTGAAACCTTTGCTGGAAGAAATTATGGTATTAAAAACATCTTTTAACAGTTTCTCTTTATATCATATTTACAGGGACAGAAATGATACAGCAGACAAGCTTTCTAAAGATGGTCTGCAGCAGAATCTGGGCAGCTGGAAAATCATAGAAGAAAACCAGGGACAGATTCATACTTCAGATCAGCCGCCTCATTCATGAGCTCAGGGACAGCATTATCACTTTTTTTTATTTATGTCACTATACAGACTTTATTATAAAATTTCGGTAAAATTGCAGTTTCGGACATCTCAGAATTTAAAAAAAAATTGTAAGGGTCGTTTTCCTTTTTTGAGGAGACCCGTCTATATGATGATTTCATTGATGCCCTTTCTTGGAAGGGCCATTATGGTGTATGGTTGGACAGTCTTAAGCAGCTGGCTCTTTTTTGTCTTTCAGCTGCCTTTATTTTTTAGAACAGTTGGTCCTTCATGATGATAGGACGCCCTTTTTGATTGCATGTGCAGCCAACTAGCAGCATCTGAAATGCAGAAGCATTTGCAATGTAACTTTTTATTTCCTTAATAAAAAGTTTGCTTTTTCTTCGGAAAAAGAATAGAGAGGAGATTGATGCAATATACACATGTTGTATACTCATTTGTCTTTAACGGTATAGAGGAGTACAAAATTGTGGGTAAGTGATTAGGTTTGATAATGTCCTATAAAAATAAATAAATGGTGAGTGTTCCAGATTGACCAACTCACCTATGAATTATTTTAATATTTATAGTAAGACAGGAGAATGATGAAATGTAAGCGTAAATTTCAATTAAAAATACAGTCTGACCAAGTCCACTGAAAACTTGGCCGTTAAGTCTCATCACCTGCCCATCTTGAAGAAGGGGGAAGACATAGGCAGGCCTTACCCCTCCGATGTAACAGTAGATGTAAAACATCTCAATTACCAAATATAACGTTTTACTGATAAAGACCAAATACTTAATCTACTACCAAAGAGAATTCAAAACGTATATTTCAAAAATAATAATATGGTTTTACCTAGAAAGAATTCCTACCAAGGAGGAGAAGTTGAGTTCCTTAAGATAGGTCAAATATCAGAGCCTAAGTTGAGAGATTGAATCACAATCCTAAACAACAAAAGATCATGTAGTGCTTGATAATTTCATCTTTTTTTGAGGTATTTCAAACTTTAGTTAGAAGTTTTAGCCATTTGTAATGACAAATATGTAGAAATTTCATGAATCTGATTTACTGGTATTTCAGAATTCCACTTCAACCTTGAAATATCCTGAATCTATTTCCTGTTAACCTTCAGCCTTAGAGCTGAAATCTGATGACTTATTACAGCATTTTTTTTGTTGGCTATAAGCATGGGGTTTTGAACCACGACCTTCACACAAGGAGTGCCTTAACAGATAGGTCTGCAATCTAAAAATTAATCCACAGAAAATGCCTAACAATAAATTCATCCAACAGAAAAAACAGTCTTTGTGAATTCCTTTGTTTTCTTCAACCTGTTCTTTTCCTTGATCTTCACCAAGATTATGTCACCAACAAACTGCCTTAGCTTGGTATTTAATATTTATACTTGCTTCTATGTTTGAACCGTCGTGTGCTTTCAACAATGCTCCTAAGGTACCCTCTTATTGACATCAATGACAACTTTGTCCAACACATCCAAGCATGGTGTAAACACTTTCAAAGTAACTCTAGAAGCTAACAAAATATTCATTATATTCTTCTTAAATTCAATATTTGCAAACAGGTATTTTTCTAGAATTGCTCTTTACCTGCAGGCTGCAAGTAAAAAGAATAGTTCCATTTATAGGGAAAAGATAGATGTCTACAATATGTATTTAATGCTCAATCACAAGCAATAAATTTTCAATTCTTAACATGCCCCATTCTCTACGAATATACTACTAAAATAAGAGGAGAAAAAAAATTAGAAAAATACCTCAGAGCGGAGAAGTTCCTTGTATGTTCCAATTTCTCGTAGAGCAATAGTGTATTTAGTCATCACAGGACCTATTATAAACACAATTAAACAATCATCAAGAACACCATATCCGCAACTTGTACGTAGGAAACAGAAGCAGAATTTTGAAGATGTAACCAAATATTGCTATTATTTTTAAAACTCAATAATGCGTTTAAAGATAAATACTAGTTACTTTCAGCTACCAACCGTTACAGTCACTCAATTGCAACCAATGACAAGTCAAGCTAAGCTTAAAAATTAAATCTTCATCAACAATGATCACAAACCTAAAATTAAATCTCTACTCTGATATAAGTCTGAGTATCAAAACATGTGCCACATTGACACAACACCACTAGTAAGGAATCCCTACATTACAAGAAATGATAGCCCAACCTGCACTGCCAATGATACACTAAAACTCGATACAAATGTAATATGTAAGTTCCTAAGTTATGTTGTGTTTCCATCTCCATTACATATCATAATCTTTGTTATAAGTAACATTCCACATCAGAACTTGCCTACTTTCTTTTTTAGTTAATTCTCTTACTAGCACTCTTCATTCTTCTACTTAACACTCTTGTTAGTAATAAGTTTTCCTTCTCCACGTCTCATCACAAGGGAATGCAAGTGGCACCTACCACTACCTAACCCCATTTGTATGAATTTCATTGCAAGTTAATGGAGGCATTTTGAATATTGTGAACATATCACTGCAGATTGACTTCTCGAAGTGGGATTATATTCAAATGCTGGCCTCCAAAGTAAAAATAAATAAAGATTCAGCTTCATTGATTCCATTAATTTCCTATAGGGTATTACTATTCACTGCATGCTGTATCCTTGCAAGTGGTATACAGAGTAATTTTCAGTGCAAATTTCTATTGAAAAATATTTTAAGATAGAATAAGACTTTTGCAGAGAAATTTCTTCTCTTCGAGGATCCATAATGCACCAACTTGAAAATTGTGCAAAATAACAGTACTTTGATCCCGCTGGGATTTCAGCAGACGGTAGATCTCATCATTTGGATAAACTTTTCCTTCTTCACCAGGTCCAAATTCAGTCATCCTATGGAATTTTTGGCAACCTTGGAATCTCCGTAGTAATAAAATTTCCCCAGTCAGCATAAAACCAGAAGATAAATCTAGGCCTTTGAATCAGTGTTTCCTTCTCCAGCAGGTCTGAAAACATTCATCTTATGCCATTTTTTGGCAACCTCCATAAACATGCCAAAACAAAATGGTTTTCCAATTCATTTCCAGAATTTTGCTCTTATCTTCCAAGCTAAGTCACAGGACACCAGGACATGGGACATGGGGGACACAAAAATATGAGTATCCGACAGGTGACATGGTAACCCCCAAGACATGACACTAAGGACACGTTATATATTATATATTAAAAAGTATAATATAAATTAAAAATATAACAAATTAGTGAATTACGCGCAAAATATGAAATATATAAAACATTTATTATAAATGTGATGATGATACAAACTCAAACATACAACTAATTCATATAACAAAAATAGCATTGAGTGCAATCCATCTTTGAACCAAAAATACATCAACAGAGGCACCTAAATGGCTTGTAGAGTCCAAAAGAAATCATGCTACATCAAATAACTAGTACTACATATCATCAAAATCACAGCCTATATTGGAATCATCATCATCAATATCACGCTCTAAGCATTAAAATAAGATAGAAAAAACTTAATATGTCAAATCGAGAATATGTTCGAGTGATGGGTACATTTTTATTAGGGTCGTGTCAAAGGAGTTGAACATTCAATGCCACAAACATCAAGGTACATAGAGGGCTTGGTCCTCCTAATTAAATGCTAGTTCCATACCCTCATACATGACAAACTACGATGGAAACATTGCAATTCCACAATCCTGATAACTGTTACGTCTGCTGGAATTTGAGTGGGATCTAAAATTCTACTTTTTCCATATGGAATTCGATGAGGTCGGAACTACTCAAACATCCCGAGTCAATTAATGGCAAAGTTAAAATTTAAGTGAAAGATCTACTTTAAGAATTTAACATTACCATTAATTGCATAGCATTAGTAGGGCTTGGGCAAATCCACTTCCCAACACTTGGAATCCCTTCTAAAATTGCTTAATCGCCCTTAGTCGCCCTCCAAAACCTATGACAGCTCCAAATTTATGACAGAATTGCATGAGCATGAGGCAATAAATTGATTTTAAAAATCTTTCACTGGACATGTGTTCAGATTTCGAGACACTAGTAGGGCTCGTGCCCAACATGAGTCAAAATCATGTCCCACGAGCAAGACAAGAGTCAAACTCGTGTTGGATATGTGTCACCCATGTATCATGTCCGACACGTGAAATATGTAACATGAGGAGGGGGGAGGCCATGTCATGTTACTTAGGTTCCAAGACATGAATCCTCACACAACACAAGTTATTATCATTATTTTATTATTATAATAAAGAAAAAGAAATCTACACACTTGCTTTTTGCTTCTATGGTAACCAATGTTGCAAACATTGGAATCGAGATAAAATCGATAATGGACCAGAAAACCAAAAAATCACAAAAAATCGTAAAAATATTGGTCAAATTTGGCAAATATCAGTTAGGCAAAAAAAAATGCAAAATCGGGATAAAATTGGGATGTTTGCAACACTAATGGAAACCCCTAAACTAGATTCCAAGATCAAACAATCGACTCTCAGATGTATGTGTAACATCATTGCAACAAGCAGCAATGATCTCAAGGAACTCATTATGCAAATCAAGCACACTCATCCTATGGTTCAACCACGGGTTCAAGAGGAATCTATGCAATCCTCATGCAAGCTTGAGGAAGACACTTTTCTCCTTTAACAGAATTTTATCCCAAATAAAGACATGATCAAGCTTTTATTATTCCTTATGTTTGAAACTCCAAAGTGAGTGCAAAGAAGGCTTCATGCAGGCACTGGCTGATTTGATGTAGCAAATACACCCCTCATAGTGTGAGGACTTAGACAAAGGGGCAATTGTAACTATAAGCAGTAATCCCCCGTGGCCTCCCCATCCCAGGCTAAAAATGAGATGATGGTAATCACGTTCCTGATGAGAAAAATCATAACCTTTTATTAATGGAAATGGATCCTTGACCCAAAACTTCCAAACCAAGGTGGAGAAGATATAACATTCATGAAACCCACCAATTATCACCCACTAATGATGATCCCAACCATGGAATGTTAAAATGAAGAATCTCCTGTGGAAAACCTCTCCAAATTTGTTCATCTTTATGAAAAATGTTAGAAAAGATGGTTCGTAGAACTTGAAAATTTTACAGAGACAAAGGGGAGAGAAATGAGTGATTTAATGGAGGCATGAGATGTTGATGATCCTTACATTAATGATAGTTCTTCCTACGATGGATGCACTAGTTTGGAGAATCAACGGTGTTTAGGGGTGATACAATTAATATGACAAGAAGAGAGCTTTACAATTTCAAATGATGACATGTGCCTACCAATAGTTTGTTACTTACAAATGTGAAAATTCTAGAAGACATTGATAATATTATCTATGTTATTCCAATAAACCTGTAGTTCTTCACAACCTTTGGAATGAGTTGTTGTCAAAAGAGAAAAAACTTTTATATGGACATAATACAATTCTGCAGACTTGTGAATGCATTTTGAAGCACCTTTCTATAGTCCTAGACACAAGGATCAAAGATCAAATATTAATTATCAAGTGTGTGTTCTTTGTCTCCGCGAGTTATTCTAATTTTCCAGAGTTACAACACTTGAACAGAGATTGTGCCAATAGATGTGAACTAATATTGCTTCGCCTATTATGGATCCACCTCAGATTGTTTTGTAAATCAACAGTCTATTATGGATCAGCGTAGTAGGAAATTCAAACAGATTTTAAAGACAATTCCCCCAAATTGGAATCATGACCATCCTATCTATAACTACTCCCTCCTTAGCATGTAACAATATCCTAAACTGAAGGTAATAATGGCATCATTTTTAGAAGGGGAGGAGTATGTTGTGTTTCTCTTCTGAAAAAATGTTTTCTTCTCAACAAAAGGGGATTGCTATAATATTACATCTCATGAAAGTTGATTTGCACTCTTAAAATAAAAACCCTACTGCTAAATCTAAAAACTTCAAAAAAACTTATCAAAACTTCAGATCTGCATAAACCAAAACACTGTCTGAGAGAATCAAGCATGTAGACACCACATAGCTGTTAAAGAATCATAAGTCATCAATTCTTGCACATCTAAGTGTAAAATCTTCTAGCAGTTGCTCTCATGCCCTAATTGCCACGCGAAGTTGTCTAGAGGTCTCCTAGATTGGGTATAGTCTCTCCAAATCACAAATTCACCTTGATTGCATCCTCTCCTTGTCACTCTATCATTGGTTTAGACGCAATCATTTCTATCTAGCGGTGTGTCTACCCTACCACTGTTGGTAATCCAAACAACACACGCTATGACTTATACAAACACAGAATTCAAAAGAAACAACCTAATCGTACTATTTGTACACTCACGACCTTCCAAAGGGTTTGATTCAGAATTCAAAATTTAACTCAAAATTGTTTAATTATAATACATATTATAAATTTATAATAACCAAGCTTGGGGATTATTTATTAAAGAATATAAGTTAAAAAAAAACCTATACAATTGATTAAAAAGGAAATATGAGTTTTGAGAACCATTTTAAGTTGAAACAAACAACAACAACAACAACAAATAGCAATTCCAAATTATTAAAATTACCAAGAATGATTATAAAATTAAAAAGGGGATCTATTCTAAGTAAAGAGAAGGAACTTTAAAAGTGAAGCTACTGGAAAATAGAAATTACATTTTAATACTCATAAAAGTCATAAAGGGGTAACGATTGGCTTATAGTGCATATGGTCCTAAGCTAGTTGTAAAGCTAGTGATTGGTTTACTACCTTTGGATCTTGAAGTTATTCAACTTATACGTGGTAAGATTACGGTGAGAATACCTGTCATATATTGACAATCGTTTGTGAATAAGGTGTCATGCCTCTACCCCTTGGGGTTTTAGCCCACAAAATTGGGTCTTCAACTTCAACCTCAATTTTCTCTCAAACCAGGAGGAACCACGAGGCATACCATATATCAACAGAAACATCTCATCGAGGAGAATCTATCTGGAAGGATCTTGTCACAAGATTCCATGAATTTCCATGTCAAATTTGCAATGGAAGATTGGGGTAGCTCTTGGTGCTACTTAGGTTGACATCAATGACAACCACCTACCAACATATATGGGATGAAAGCCCTCTAGAGGACCACATTAGCACTTTTAGGGTGAGCGTTGAGAGCCATGGGTCTCCACCATAGCAGAGAGTACTTCATGGATCCCCAACACTGTGATTGCTTGTGTTCCACTATTTGGATGAGAATGATGCACCTGGATCACCATGCCCAGTCGGTTTCACACTTGTACCACACATTTGGCAAAGGTTCTAGGGTCCAAATGAGGATGTGTCTCACTGCAGGAGACGAAGGGAAGACTTATGTCATCATCCTAGCCCTTACAAATAGTTTACAAGCATTATCAATCCACTTGGAGACCCATGAGGATGTCCTTGTGCCCCCACACCCACTTGGGAGCACAACACGTGACTTGCTTGGAAAACAAGGGGCCAACCCCTTGTCCATTATGTTTGGAGTCCATTCTCTCACCATGACACACTTTGGACTTCATTAGGCCTATTCAATGGCACAACGACTCATTATGTAAATCATTTTGCCCTCTTGGGAGGCTTTTTTTTACGTTATTGAGCTATCTTGGTGGGCTTGTCACTAAGGGATGTTATTATTGCACATCATTTTATTATTTGGGGCATATTTGGGGCTTATTTAGGCCTAATTAGGCAAATCGAACTCTTTAGAGATGATATAAATTAATGAGAGGGTCATTCATTCCTCTCATCATCACTTGTTTGGGCTTAGTAGCTCTTGATAGAATTTTGCATCCCCTTTTAGAGGATGAGTGTGGTTTCATGGATGAATTTCAATGTTTAGATACTATTCTCTCGATCTTGGAGCTTCAAATTGGTCTTGATTTGATGATTCGATATACGTGTTGTACATGTAAGTGCTCTCTTCATGTCTATTCTTTACTTTTATCTTGTCACATGAATGTTGCTGGGATTTTCCTATCTAGGTCTGAAATTGCCTCTAATTTATGCGAAATTGTTGAATTTTTTTTGTCTATTATAATGTTGCATATATTACATGTGTCATGTATAACGAATGAGTGTTCCTAGAGGTTAATATTTGTTGGATTCACCTTCATAACTCATCAATTCTTGCACATCTAAGTGTAAAATCTTCTAGCAGTTGCTCTCATGCCCTAATTGCCACGCGAAGTTGTCTAGAGGTCTCTTAGATTGGGTAGTCTCTCCAAATCACAAATTCACCTTGATTGCATCTCTCCTTGTCACTCTATCATTGGTTTAGACACAATCATTTCTATCTAGCGGTGTGTCTACCCTACCACTGTTGGTAATCCAAACAACACATGCTATGACTTATACAAACACGGAATTCAAAAGAAACAACCTAATCGTACTATTTGTACACTCACGACCTTCCAAAGGGTTTGATTCAGAATTCAAAATTTAACTCAAAATTGTTTAATTATAATACATATTATAAATTTATAATAACCAAGCTTGGGGATTATTTATTAAAGAATATAAGTTAAAAAAAAACCTATACAATTGATTAAAAAGGAAATATGAGTTTTGAGAACCATTTTAAGTTGAAACAAACAACAACAACAACAACAAATAGCAATTCCAAATTATTAAAATTACCAAGAATGATTATAAAATTAAAAAGGGGATCTATTCTAAGTAAAGAGAAGGAACTTTAAAAGTGAAGCTACTGGAAAATAGAAATTACATTTTAATACTCATAAAAGTCATAAAGGGGTAACGATTGGCTTATAGTGCATATGGTCCTAAGCTAGTTGTAAAGCTAGTGATTGGTTTACTACCTTTGGATCTTGAAGTTATTCAACTTATACGTGGTAAGATTACGGTGAGAATACCTGTCATATATTGACAATCGTTTGTGAATAAGGTGTCATGCCTCTACCCCTTGGGGTTTTAGCCCACAAAACTGGGTCTTCAACTTCAACCTCAATTTTCTCTCGAACCAGGAGGAACCACGAGGCTTACCATATATCAACAGAAACATCTCATCGAGGAGAATCTATCTGGAAGGATCTTGTCACAAGATTCCATGAATTTCCATGTCAAATTTGCAATGGAAGATTGGGGTAGCTCTTGGTGTTACTTAGGTTGACATCAATGACAACCACCTATCAACATATATGGGATGAAAGCCCTCTAGAGGACCACATTAGCACTTTTAGGGTGAGTGTTGAGAGCCGTGGGTCTCCACCATAGCAAAGAGTACTTCATGGATCCCCAACACTGTGATTGCTTGTGTTCCACTATTTGAATGAGAATGATGCACCTGGATCACCATGCCCAGTCGGTTTCACACTTGTACCACACATTTGGCAAAGGTTCTAGGGTCCAAATGAGGATGTGTCTCACTGCAGGAGACGAAGGGAGGACTTATGTCATCATCCTAGCCTTACAAATAGTTTACAAGCATTATCAATCCACTTGGAAACCCATGAGGATGTCCTTGTGCCCCCACACCCACTTGGGAGCACAACACGTGACTTGCTTGGAAAACAAGGGGCCAACCCCTTGACCACTATTTTTGGAGTCCATTCTCTCACCATGACACACTTTGGACTTCATTAGGCCTTTTCAATGGCCCAACGACTCATTATGTAAATCATTTTGCCCTCTTGGGAGGCTTTTTTTTACGTTATTGAGCTATCTTGGTGGGCTTGTCACTAAGGGATGTTATTATTGCACATCATTTTATTATTTGGGGCATATTTGGGGCTTATTTAGGCCTCATTAGGCAAATCAAACTCTTTAGAGATGATATAAATTAATGAGAGGGCCATTCATTCCTCTCATCATCACTTGTTTGGGTTTAGTAGCTCTTGATAGAATTTTGCATCCCCTTTTAGAGGATGAGTGTGGTTTCATGGATGAATTTCAATGTTTAGATACTATTCTCTCGATCTTGGAGCTTCAAATTGGTCTTGATTTGATGATTCGATATATGCATTTACATGTAAGTGCTCTCTTCATGTCTATTCTTTACTTTTATCTTGTCACATGAATGTTGCTGGGATTTTCCTATCTAGGTCTGAAATTGCCTCTAATTTATGCGAAATTCTCGAATTTTTTTTATCTATTATAATGTTGCATATATTACATGTGTCATGTATAACGAATGAATGTTCCTGGAGGTTAATATTTGTTGGATTCACCTTCATAAGTCATCAATTCATG
This sequence comes from Pinus taeda, assembly GCA_000404065.3. NCBI lineage: Eukaryota > Viridiplantae > Streptophyta > Pinopsida > Pinales > Pinaceae > Pinus > Pinus taeda. The sequence goes on from APFE030054182.1 coordinate 102,944, forward strand.
CACATCTAAGTGTAAAATCTTCTAGCAGTTGCTCTCATGCCCTAATTGCCACGCGAAGTTGTCTAGAGGTCTCCTAGATTGGGTAGTCTCTCCAAATCACAAATTCACCTTAATTGCATCTCTCCAGAAGGCAAGGCATCGGTCCAACCAATGGTGGTCACTTTTAAAGATTATTTTTCTCGCCTTCCTCTCCTCTTTCTAGGCCTAGCGCTAATAGGTGATCTAGGGCATCAATCAAGCTCTTTTCTGGCCATCCAAACACTTAGATTTTTGGTCCAGTATTGCGTTGGGGTTTGCTCTAGAGGTCCTCCAAGTTTGAAGAAAATCCGAGAATGGAATCCCGAGATATAGCAAGCCCTAGCCACAAGACCAATTCTTGCCTTAGGTTGATTCGGGTTAGTGTCCTCATTTGGATCATTGCAATCAAACCTAAAAAGAAAATTAGCCCTTTGATCCCTTTCTCCTCCCCAATTAGGTCAAGCTCATTACTGAATGATCAACTCCATACTATTGACCTAATTGGGTCCACTTGGCTTCTCTATGGTCCCACAAATCTACAACTCAAATTCGAGAAGGATTGCTTAGAAGTCATTTCTTCATTGGGATCCTTGAGTCTAGGAACCTTCTTGTCAAAGTATATTCCCTAAACCTAAGCTCAAGTATCCTCTTAGCCCTTCCTAAAGAGCCTATCACCTTGCTTCTCAAGCAAGTAAGCCATTTGTTTGAGCCTCTCTTGAGAATAAGCCTTGGGAATCACTCCTTCTCTTGTTATTACTCCATTCATCTCGTGATTCCCCTTATAACGACTCTCCTCCCATCGGAGGAAGTCTCTAAAGAGCAAGAAGCTTTAGTTGAGGTGACAATGAGCTATTGCTCCATTGTTGGCCCTTGACCTAGTAGTTTCTCCATAGGATCCCCTCTTAGGTTTCTATGAGGGAACAGGGTTGGGGTTTCTATATGACTATGGTTTTACGAGAATCAACAAATTTAACAACAAACCCTAGATTTATACACTCAACCTACCCTATAATTTTTATTTTGGATCAAACATACCTCAATGTTACATAACTTTGTTTAAGTGACCTGTTATTCTAGATGCCATGGTTGCTTCATCATTTTTCCTCGAGGTGTACATCTACTCAAGATGTTTTTTTACTGCATTTATCTACTTATATTTTCTTGCCTCAGGATCAGTATACTATAGTTCTACTTGTTCATCTAGAGAACTATCTGCGATGATATACCATTTACCCAAGAACTTGTTGAAGCTTTCAAGATGTTGACAATGGAGCCTCTTGAACTGTTATTTCCTCAAAATTGTTGCTACTCTGCTTGCAACAGTATGATGCATGGGAACCACAGAGCTGACTGCTCTAGGTGCAACAATATTTCTTATACCTAAGAGCATTCTTCAAAATGTTGACTTACAGTGACTATCAACAAAATTATCTAACACTAATTTACTGTCATAATGTTGAGACCTCACTATGGCTTGTAGCTTGCTTCTTTCTCAATGTGACCAATTAAATTGTTATGCCCTTGGATTTATAAACCCTTGTTCTTGTTGATAACTTTATAGGGCTACATTCAAAAATTCCAAAAACACCACTATAAGATCAAAATCTAATAGATGTACCTTTCTAATGAAGGTCAGCTCACTAACTGATGTTTAGATTCGAACTTTATATATATTATATGTTTTTTAGTTTTTGTCGTATCGGATGTGTTCTAGTCTCGAAACTTTGGGGAGAGGCTAGAATACATGAGTTCTCCATAACCTAAAAATTGTTTCTAGAAATTCCACCTAGAAGTGTCCCAATTAGATTATTAGTCAATTTTTAAATATTTCCTAAGTCTAAACTTAGCGAATATGGTTAATTAATCACTATTAATTAAGATAAGGTGAGAATTCTCTAGAAACTCACACGGATCAAAAGGGAATTAATCTGGGCCCTTGATTAAGTTTTAATCTTGGACGTTGGTGCTCCAATAGAGGATTATAAGACGAAGTCGATGGATAGATGGAGAACACACCAGTTGCAGATACTCACTGATTTAGGTAGTTTGATTTCCTAGTAGCAGCTGATTCAACAGTGAGATCGAGCCAATGATCAAGTAGGAGGTGGCAGAGAGGCAGCATAGAGATTTTTCGAAGGAGTTTCCAATCCCGAAAGAGTCAGAAAAGGAGGCCGAAATTATTCCCTAAGAGGCTATGTAGGGGCTACAAAGTGCCTCAAGAGGAACAATTTGATTTCGTTGAGGAGCAGGTTGTTTCAAGTGCTGGAGGCAGGGAAAAATTTAAGAGGGCCTGGACAAAGACTTACAACAGTGAGACAAGCATGACATCTGATTCAAATGGAGTTTTCGGCTAAGCGTACAAGGGATTGTGCAGGGCTTGCACAGAGGTTGACGCAGTTCATTTCGGGGGTAGTTTATGATCCCAGACTGAGTCGATATTCCAATTCCCCAAGATATTTTGGCCATCATTTCTTTAGAAATGCCAATTTGGGGTAATTTTATTGTATTCAGAATTTCTACTACATAATAATAATAATAATAAAACCCTCATCTGTTGCACTGGTTTTCCCAAGTTGGGTTTTTCCAAGGACGATTGTCCAAAAATAACAGTGTCAAAATTTTGTGTATGTGCTAGTATTTCTCAATTTTCAACTTCTCATTTTTTCCGCAATATTTTTTATGGTGAAAAATGCAGTTGTGATTGTATTCATTGTTTGTCGTAGCAAATAAACTGCACAATCAAATTTTCAATTAGAAGAATAATTTCCAGTTGTTGCAATAGATGAAATTTTCACATGGTATTAAAGCTTGAGTAATCAGTCGGGAAGCTCAGAAGAGGAGAAGGGAATTTCACTGTTCAAAGTGAGCAGCACGCCGAAATTCTTAGAGATCACGCAGTTCTCAGACACGCAGTTCAAATCATTGGGCAAGACGGTCGATTTTCAATTGCAGAAAAGTCGATTTGCCCAGGATAGTTATTCCACTAGTTAGAGGGAGCTGCAACATCTCAGATTCTTTTTTAGTAGAATTTTGGTTGGACGCAGGGGTTTTGCAGCAGTAGAATCAACGTCGGGTGAAAGAGAAATAACATACAATTGTCTATTTTATGACCATGGATAGAATTGACAATTAGGAGGCTTCAGATTTGTCTTCGAGGAGGGAGAATTTGCTTTCTTGTCAAGATCAGCTTCACAAGGTGTCTAGTATATAAACAATGGAGCATCTGCTCATATGACAGGGGTTAGATAATATTTCTCTAAAAGGATGAGCATATGGACTTCTAGATTACGATGGCAAGCAGAACGAAGTGTACTCCAATAGGGAGAGGTATCATCGATTTTCAAAAGGATTCGGGAACAAGCATGAACGCTACAGATGTATTACATGTGCTATGGTTGGGTATGAACCTGATTTCAGTATCCCAGTTACAAGATAAGGGATATGATATTCACTTTGTAGGGAAGAAAGTGTTTGTCAAACACTCAAACTAGAGGAGGGTAAGACAAATTGGAGTTCAAAGCAACAGATTGTACAAGTTGGAGCTTGACTCTCCAATGGCACTAATAGGCAGTGATAGTAGCAGTGGGACGGAACTGAATGAGTTATGGCATAGGAGAATGGGACATCTACACCATGGAGCACTCAAGATGCTCAGGGAAATAGTAACAAGGGTTCCAAATCTTGGCACGGAACATGATGGTGTGTGCAAAAGATGCATACTTGGGAAGTATGTTAAGGCAACATTCCCAAGAAGTGACAACAAAGCAGATAACGTGTTACAACTTATACATTCAAATATCTGTGGCCCGATGTCCACTTGAAATTTCAGTGGTGTCAAATACTTCATCACCTTTATTGACGACCATTCCAAGAAAACCTAGATCTACTTCTTGAAGACCAAAGATGAGGCCTTCGATCATTTCAGGGAGTTTAAAGCCCTCGTGGAGAATGTGACAAGGAAGAAGATCAAGGTGCTTCGCTCTAATAATGGTGGAGAGTATCTTGATAAAGACTTCACAAATTTTTGTGTGAAGGAAGCCATCAGAAGAGAATGGACAACTCCGTATAATCCACAGCAGAATGAGGTAGCGAAGCGGAAAAACAAAACCATAGTTGGGGTTGCAAAAGCAATGTTATATGACCAGGATTTGCCAAGGTTTCTATGGGCAGAGGCATGTAACACGGCAATGTATATCCAAAACAGGACTCCTCATATAGCTTTGTGGAAGAAAACGCCAGAAGGGGTCTTCATAGAGAAGAAGCCAGAAGTTAGTCACTTCAGGGTCTTTGGCAGCATTACTTATTGCCACGTGCCAGATTGGAAACGCACCAAATTAGATCAGACCGCAGAGAAGGGTTTCTCGTTGGGTATACTGAGACTTCCAAGGCATATAGGATCTACATTCCTAGCAATATGAAGATTGTAGTAAGACGAGACGTAAAATTCATGGAAGATTGAACTTTCTAGAGATCTGATGAGATGCCTGCAGGTGATCATAATCAGCCAACTAAAGCTCCGTTGGTCCAGCCACAGGGGCAGCCAGTAGCACCACCAATGGGACAGTCACACGAATCCAGTACATTAACTAGTATTAGCATTTCATTAGGAGTAGGAAATCCAGTGCGATCTGTGAAAATTCTATCACTGCAACATCTAATTTACATTTCCTACTTATTCTTCAATAAGTTATTTATGAAATTCCTTCAATAAACATTAAAATAAATTATGTTGCAGATATCACACCGTAATACAGAAACAAACACATGTATAAGAATCTACACATTGACACAGATATTTTGGACAATAGTCCCCGGAAAAACCCAATGTGGGAAAACCGGTGTAGCAAGGGAACATTTTATTATTCAGCAATTCTTCAATACAACAAGGTGCCAAATTGGATTACCCATAGAGAGAAAAATTCTCCAACACTTCTCCCAGTCCCAGCATCAGCTTGGCTGACCTCTGCATCGCTCCTAGACACTCTGTGTCAGCCCTGGGCCTCTCTGCGTCACCCACGCAAGCCCTCTAGTGACTGCGCAGTCTCCTTCTGCCTCTGTGTCTACCTGAAATGCCCTGCGTCTGCCTCTCCTGCCTCAGCCTTGCTCTCCAATGGTTGATCCCGTTTCTCTGTTCCGTACTTGCTACATCCTAACTGCTCATCAGACCACTACTTCGAATTTCTCAACTAACCCCGCTCCAGAAATTGAACTAACTGGTCTCCCTCGGTGTATTCTCCAAGTGACCCTCAAGCCTCCTCTTATACTTTTCTCGTTAACAAATCAACAGTCGAGATTAAGTCACTAAGCAAAGGCTAAGATTAACTCTGGCTTGATCCATGAATTTTGGGCCCTTCTAACGCAGTTTTATATTAATTCACATTAATATTTTATTTTCCCTAAGTTTAGACTTAGGGACTCCATTAAAAATATTAATTATTTTAATA